>JANHZU010001642.1:122167-146324 GCA_032468055.1 Acrochordus granulatus
CGCTTCCACTCGCTGCAGAGCCAGAAGAGACACAACGCCAGCTTCGACTGCCATCTTTTGGGGACTTGGTAAAACGATTCCCTCGCTCTCCCTTTTCCCGATATTCCTCTACCTCCGTCCTTCCAAACCTCCGGTCCGAAATCGAGGTTCCGCGCTCTGGTCGATTATACAGTTTGGAGTGGCTATTCTTGCAAGCGATTGGCTCGCAGTCGCGCGTGGAAATTGTTTTAAATCATTGAACACGGAAAACTTCGCACGGGGGCTTTACTACAGCAGAGCTCCTCCGATCCTCGGGGTCTTTCCGTTCCTACTCGGCCTTGCACGGAACTCACCCCCTCCTCTCCCCAAAAAGTATACCGCAAAAGTTTTCTGTTTACGTTTTTGCTTTGCGGGAGAGAAATCTTCCCCCTTTCTCTTCCCTGCGATTGTCGGAAGAGGCCGCATGCGCGGAGGGGCTCCGGGGCTGACTTTCGGTCCGTGCTTGTCGCGGCTAACGCGTGAGTGGAAACGAGGGTCGAAATAATAAAGTAGTTCACGCGGCTGGTCGTTGTGTGTGTCCGGGGGTGTGTGTGTGGCGGAGGAAGGGGTTGCATCAGAAGAAAGAACAAGGTGAGGTGTCCCCTTTTGAGACTCTCGCGGCTGCGCTTGGACGTTTTCCCCAAGTGTATAGTGCCTTCTTACCACGTTTCAGGCACGTGTTCTAAGACTGGGGTGGGGTCGGTTGATTTGAATAATTTCTTGGAAAAAAACGCGGATCTGGAGCGCGGGTGGGTTTCCACAACAGCGCGATCCGGCCCCTTTCCTTCTTTCCTTGCGCTGCGTGCTGCGTGCGTGTCTGCAGGGGACAGGCAGATGGAGACGGGACGAGCCCCGCGGTTCGGCAATCGCCGCCCTCTCTCGCTCGGGGGAACGAGCCGGCCGCCTAAGCACCCCCCTTGCCCCAGTCGCTGCGCCGCGAAGGCTCCGAATGGTTGAGGGGAGGAGGGGGAAGGCACCGGCCACGGGAGACGAGGGTCCGCCCTGGCCGGGCTTTGCTCAAACGTAGAGGGGAAACTCTGAGTTGGGCGAGGCGCCCCGCCTCCCCTCGCCCCGCTCCGGCCACCGATGGGAAGCCGGAGCCTGAAAAACGAGCGCCCGAAAGGCAAAACGGCGGTCAGCCCGAAGGGACAGGGAACGGACTCGTTTCCGCTCCAGCCGATGCCTTCGTTTCGGTGCCGCGGTCGCTTTGAGCTTTCCCTCCTCGCCCAAGAAAGGAAATCGGGGCTAAGTGGGAGCGTGAAAGGCCCCGCAAACCGCCTCGTTCTGGCTTTCGAAACACGAGGGGGCAGGAAACAGGCCTCGGGAAAAGGGAAAGCCGTCCACGACACGCGTCAGTTAGGAAGAACAGCCACCGGGTTACGGAGCCCTCCGCCTTCCCTTGCGTCCCGCCGCCACAAGCTGGGTTTGTAGCTCCCCCGCTACCCGCTCCGCCCGGCAGCCCCCCAAGAAGGCGCAAGCGTGGGAGGGCGAGTTCCCTTCTCGAAGCCGGCGCGTTCAGGCTCGTCTCAGGGGCCTCCGCTTCCCAACCGGAGTCCGGCCCTATTGCCCGAGCCCACCGCCTCAGACTTTCTCTAAAGGGGACAAGGCGTCCCCCGCCGCCCTCTCTGCACCCGCGTGGAGGGAGCTCCCCGAGGAAGCGGAGACGAGAATCCGTTCGCTGAGACGGGAAACTTCCTCTTGCGGTGAAAGTTTCCTCGCGACGCCTCTGTTTTGTGTCTGGGTCTATGCAGGGGAGAGACAGAGCGTGTATAAATAATTTTTTGGGTTGTGCCAAATATAAAGGAGGGTTGATGGCCTCGGGTTTGATCGTCTCACCGGCTTGCCTCTCAAAAGGCGTGCAACCGCGAGAACGTGTGAACGTGCGTGGCCTTCGAGAAATCTTCGTGCAGCTCGTGTGGCGGTCTAACTGGACCTTTTCCAGCGAAGTGTCAACCTCAGTCTAAAGTCCCAGAAAACAAAACTGAGCGAGTGTTCCCCTCCTTGCTACCCGATCCCAACTCCGAGACGGCCTCGGGGTAGGGAATCCCTTCCAATTCCGGACGCCCGAGAGCCCCGAGAGGCGTATTCGGGAGGAGATACTGAGGTTCTCCTCTTCCCTCCAAATGCGGGTAGGTGGGTGGGTGGATGCCGAATAATGCTTAAGCTGTCGCGCCCACGTTCCAATACGAATTGTACTTTTAAGGTGCTACTGCGGTACCTGATTTTATAATCAGGATGCCAGTTCATAAAGTTAGAAAATAAAACCATTCTCGGCTGATGACATCACCTCTTTTTGTGCCCGAGAGCTAAACAAATAAACGTGGGAAATTTTCACGTGGATTCACACGTACAATAAAGGGAAATGAACGGAGGACAGGCTTAGATTTTGTTCGAATTCTAGCTCGACTAAATGAAGTCTTGCTTTTTTGGAGAGGGTCGCCCTCCTTCAGTAGTAAATGAAACAAACGGCTATTCAGCCAGTTTCAAAAGCCTTTCTTTTCCAGGGAAAACACCTTGATGATAACAAAGTTTTTCAGCAAAGGGAATTCCTCTGAATTGCTTTAAGTCCTAATAAAAAGAATATCAGAAAGCTTCCAAGGACAAGAAAAAAGATTATCATACACCCCACCGTTTCAAGATGGTTCGTATGAAGGATTGTATTTGAACCATTTTGGAGATTTGTTTTGCACTCTTTTTGAGTAGCTTGTGTGATATACCTGCGTTTTCTCCTCCTGTGCGTGAGGTTTTGCTGGAATTCCAGTTAGTATCTGGAAGGTCACAAAAGAAACACCTTTTTAAAGACACACACAAACAATTACAAGAAGACAGAAACTACTTTTTCCCTGTAAACGTGTGTGCATGTGTGTGTAAGAGGCAGGGAAAAAACAGAGAAATGGAGTGATGGAGGTGAAAAGGAGAATCGAACCCTCTGATCGCACTAAAATATTTGTCCCAAAAGGCAGCTAGCAGGCGGTCTGTTTTGTAAGGCTTTGCAAAGTCTTTCCTGTAAGGTAGTTAATAAACTCCTAAGCAGTCAACAACTTTGTATTTTATGTAGTGGACAAGAGAAAACCTTCCAGGGCTTTAATGTGTGAAATAACTAAATGCCTGTGTGGCAGCTGTTTCTAAAGCCAAAACTAACTCTTTGGAAGAAGGGGAGGGGAGGGGAGAGGGGAGACGAAAAGACTGCTCTTTTTTTTCCTTTGGTGCCATTTTGGATGTCATCTGTTTCCTTGGTGACTGTGTTCAGCCCCCCAAAGCCCCTGAGCGCCTGGATTGTTCGAAAAAAGCATGCTATTTCTGCACCGTCATTTATCACTGTCACCGCATAATGATTCCCCTTGCAGCTCCTTATTGATGTTTGTAATTGCATTATCTCATAAAGGGGAGGGGTGAGGTGGGGGGTGAGAGATGATCAATGAAACTGAACTATGCATTGTGGGGTCAGGAGATACACAAGTACTGTTTGTGTGAATCCACACACACACACACATCCCGCAGAAACAGAAAAACTACTGATCTGGGGATCTATTTGGTGTGGGTAGGAGTGTATTCTCCTTTAGGGTACTTGATTGTATCGGGATGTCATCATTTTCCTCTGTCTTCCCGAGGTTTAGGTAACTTTTTGCTGAAATATAGAACCACTCCCTGCTTTTCATTTCAACAAGAAAGGAATAATTCTGCTGGTGAGACGCGTGCACCTCTGTCACAAGTGGACAGAGGAAAGTAGTGAATAAGCATCTATGATCCTCCTTCTCCTTTCTCTCTCTCTCTCTTTAATATTCCCGTTCCGTACAACTGCCCTCTTTTTCTCTCTCTTTTGATAAAGGAAGCTCCAAAGAAAAATTGACAGAAACCCTCTCTGGGAACATTTAACTCAGGCCTTTTTTCCTAATCCTTCCAGGGAAACCGCACTTTTCTGCTACCCGTATTTTCGACTTAATGAATGTGGACTGCAAATTTAGTGCCCATCGCCTCCAACTTCTCAGTCTGACCATTTCTCTCCAGGTAGCTGACGGCACACTGCTTCGTTTCCTTACCTGAGTTGAAAAAATAAAATGTCATCAACTTGCCTTCTGAAACTGGAACTTGGAACCCCCGGGAGGGAGCTCGTCCTATTGAAATAGTCCTGTCGCCAGCTGGCAAGGAAAAAAAGGGTCCTGGCTACGAAGCAGAATGGCATATTGGCGCGGCTTGGGGTGAGGATATTCCATGAAGAAATCAAACTAGGGGGCTACAAGGAATGGGAATAGAAAGGGGACCCGTTGAGGTGGGAACGTGCTTTTGCACTCCGACTTGTAATCCCCTTGATTTGACCGCGGGTCCTGTTGATTTCAACGGAACCGAAACAACCCTGATTGTAATGGGGCGCTTGTGTCATTCCTTCTCCCCGCTTCATTGTCCTCTCGGGATCTTGCAGAAATCTCTCAACAGTGCCAGGTTTGTTTGTTCAGCCTGGGCAATGAACATCCAAAGGGTCCTGCTGCGTTCAAAGCACACGTTTTGGAAATTCGAACTCCTTTCTGTATTTGACCATCTTTCTCTTTCTTTCCCTCTCCCCGCTCTTTTTCGGGGGGATAAGTAAAAATTGTAAGCAGACAACACATTTCTTATTTCAAGAAAAAATATTGATTTGATATCTTTGTTTGGATAAAAATTGTCTTTGATCGCTGTACTTACACTTAACTCCCAGTCCCACCTTGCTCGAACTTTAAATTTCACCTTGCCCATAGAGCTCAATATAGCCGCTTTGGCCAAGCAGCCAGGGGTGTTGTCCCAGCACACCTCCACTTAAGCTGGCGTCCCTAGGCCTATTTGTCAAATGCCGGCTTCACTTCTGCGACACCTGAGTCCGGGCAAATGTCCTGAGAATTAAGGCACAAGACTTTTTCATAGCACATTGCCTAGAAACAGAGCTTTAATTGAAGGCAGAAAGATCCCAGTATCCCAATAAGAAATAAGACCATGCCTCTCTCTCCAATCCACCCTCCCCCGTCTCCCATCACCCCTCCCCCGCATCCGAGAGAAAAGGGCTGTATTTAGGCTTTAGAGTCGACCCATTGCAAATACACAGACTTGCCAGCTTGCACATGGAACTGCACCTATTCTCACTGAATGGTGAGGAGGTAATCAGATTAATCCTGGCACCAATTTTAGCTGAGTGGGTTAGGGGACCCTCTGCATTCAAAAGTCTTTGATTTAGATGAGGAATGAAAATCTGCCAAATTGCCAGCAGCAGAACACAACTCCTAGTTTTTCTCTCTCTTTCCCCTCCCCTTTTTTTTTCATTTTTTGAATGAGAATGAGGAATGAAAGCTTTTGGGAGGAAAAGGTACCGCCAGGAGAAGCGATTTGCTTAGAAGGTCTTTGTCACAGCTTTGGAGCTGAACCTTTCTTTGGTCCATCTATCAGCCTGAAAGTAAAAGTAAATGTCACTTTCGTGAGACTCTCCTATTTTTATAAACTTAGCCTTCTCCCTTCTCCCACTTCCAGCTCTCTTTCCTGTATAAGCAAAACACTCTTGGCTATAATTTGAAAGAACCGTTGAAATGGATCATCACGTGAATATTAAATTTGATGTTTAATGCCATTTTCGGAGGATTTCCTCTTCCTTGTCCCTACCCCCAGTAAATTAATCAAAATGGGTCGTTCATCAAGAATAATTTTAAAAGAAAGGAAGAATATATTTCTTGCCAGGAAATCTTGGTTAAAATAATGAAAAATCTCTCTCAGCTTAGAAATTATTTATTTATACAACAAATCTTATATTAACAATTTTTTTAAAAAACCTATAAACAACAGCTGCATCAACAATAAAATCCCCTCCTGATTTACAGTTATTAAATATTTGATTGTCATGTTAATACTTCATATTCTACCTTTCATTTGCATTTTAATCTATGGAATATTTACAGTATTTTTGCCCTTCTTCGCCGGTGATTGATTACAGATGGGGGGAGCAAAATGACCTGCAAGCTGTCTTTTCCTGCTCCTCCCCCTTTTGCTGTTTACGAAGCCTTCCTCAACAATGGTAATGCGACCAGGACAAATAAATTATGCCCTTTCTAAACGTCAGAGAAGCACAGTTCCTTTTCCTCCCAAATGCTTATTTTTATTCTCCTCGACGCTCATCCTGGTTCGTAGGTAGCTGCTCTTCTGAATTTTTTAATATTCAAAACAAGTAGAAGGTCCGATGGTTCTTATCAAGTGAAATAGCAACAATGAGGATGAGAATAAATGCTATTAAGAATTTAAATTTCTTTCTTCCCTTCCTTCCTTGTTTACAGCTTTAAGATGAGAAGTTCTGGTATCACCAAAGTCCTCTGGATCTCATAAGTCAGCCCCAGAGTGTGTTGAGAAGAGGTCGGACGGTCTCCTGTTGCCAGACAAAAACGGAAAACAAAAGAAACAGCTACAATCGTTTCTACCCTTGTTTAATTTTCTGGTTTTATTTTTCTAATGTCTTTTTGGGTCTGGTGACTCCCAAGGTCCAGTTATTCAGAGGGGCCCGATCCACAGTCTCTGAAATTTGGGCAGTAGTGATCCTTTCCACACAGAAAATACGATTTCTGCAGAGCCCACTTCTGTCCTCCCCACAGCCCTTTTGAGCTGCTAAACAATGGTTAAATGAGTCCCTGGGATGGCAACTTGCCTTTTTGAGACATTTTATATATACTATATCTTTATCAGAACCAGTTGTGATAGCAAGGCCTCACATGCTAACTGTCGGGTGAAGGGAAATCCATATGAAAAGCGGGCAGGGGGAAACAGTGACAGGCAGATTTGATAGATTGCTCTTTTTTTTTTAAGGAAGGAAACAAAACCACATCATTGTCTCCGCGAAATGGCTCGTTTCCTGACTCACCTCTCTTATCGAGGTGCCCGTTCACACAGACCTGGCTCCCAAGTGGAGAGGTGATCGGTCCGCCTTGCAGCTTCCCCTGTAATGAGACCTACCTCGCTTGCAAACAGGACCAAAGAACTTGGAGGCATTGTTAATGCAACTAAAAGCAACGTTAGGTTCTTCCCTCGTGCGGTTGAATTCTTGTGAGTGGGTAAAGTTGTGGGGGAGAGAGAGGCGAAGGGTGCTCGGGGTTGTTCTCCTGCCAATGTCGCAGCCGGAAGGGTCGCTTGGAGTCGTTTCCAAGAATCTTAAGAAACGAACTTTCGCAAAGTCGGGGCGCCAGACAACTACCAAATACTCCCCACTCCTCCAACGGGCAAAGAGCTGAACTTTAGCTCTTAATAGAGGAAATGTGTTACGGGCGCGCGTTTTGAAATCCGGAGTAAAGAAACTACAGCGCAGGAACCTCGCTGCAGCAAATCGGTGGGACGGGTCGGGATAAGCTTCGCCACGGGAGGCAACTGTCCAGCTACAGATCTATACGTCGGGTGGAGATAATGGTTAGGATTAGAAACTGACCGTGGGGGCCCAAGTAGAGACGCCGGCCCCGGGCCCCGGTGTAAGATGGGAGGCGGATTCGTGAAGCGGGCGAGGGCTGGGTGGCTAAGAGGGAGCTGAAAGACGGAGCGGGCAGATGGGGAAGCTTTATTGGAGGTGCGATAGGAAACGCGAGATTTATTGGCGGTAAGGCTCTAAAGGAGCGGCGCTGACCGCCAAGGCGAGAGCGAGCCTCCGCCCAAGCCGGCCAGCGCCTGGCTTCTTCCTGGCGCGCCCGGCCGAGAGAAAGGTGGAAGCGGCCCTCGCCAGCTCCGACTGAGCGGCGCTTCCTTCCGCCGTGGTCGGAAGCGGCGTCCGCAGAGCAAGCGGCGTCTCGCTGAGCCCGGCGGACCGCCGAGGCGCACACCGCCACGGAGAGGCAAGGGGCTCCTGCGCTGCCGACGGTCTTCCTCCGTCCGCCCGCTCGCCCGCCTTCCTGCCTCTCTGCGTCTGCTTCCCGCCGCGGCGT
The DNA here is from genome assembly GCA_032468055.1 of Acrochordus granulatus. Taxonomy (NCBI): domain Eukaryota; kingdom Metazoa; phylum Chordata; class Lepidosauria; order Squamata; family Acrochordidae; genus Acrochordus; species Acrochordus granulatus. The sequence continues at coordinate 130,096 of JANHZU010001642.1, forward strand.
CGGGCCGTCGCAGGTGGGCGGCGGAGAGAACGGCTCGAAGCAGCTGCGCGAGCCCGTGCGATTCCCGCGGGAAGCAACGAAGGGGGGACGAGGTTCGCCCTCCGGGATCGCATCCCCAAAGGGGCGACGGGGATCCCGCCCAGCAGCCAAGATGACGGCAGTCGGGCTCGCCCGTAGGCGGCGGAGGTTAAGTGGCCTCTCGGGGACGGGACGCGAAGTTCCAGCGAACGCGGAACGGCGACGCGCTCGGCGCGCTCGGGCCTCGCCCACCGTCGTTGGGGGCATCCGCGGGCCTCAGTGGAAGCGGGCTCCGCTGCCCTCGGCGGACGTCGCTTCCGGCAACGCCGCGCGCTGGACGCTCGGCTCTGCGCTGCTGGGGAGGGGAGTCGCCTCGCGTGCCCGAAGAGGAGCCGGGAGCGCTCCGTGCGACCCGCGCGCGCGGCTCTCCCGTCGCCGCTTCGGAAGCGCCGCCTCGGTTCCCCGGGCTGAACGGCAAGCGGGGGAAACGCGTCCAGTCCTGCTGCGGGTCCTTCGGCGCGGCGCGGCCCCGCTATCCAGCCTAGCCCGGGGGCCCTGTCCCTGGCTCTGGCTCTGGCTCGCCGCGGCCGGAGCCAGGACGGCTGCCTCGAGCCGCCCGCCTGCGCCGGTCTGCGCGGGTCGTCGGGGACGGCGGTTTTGACCTCTCCGTCCCCGGCGTGGCCGGCCCGGCCGGAGGGGCCCGGCGCCCCGGTGCTCGCGTTCAGGTCCTCTCCCTCAGCTCCCGACGAGAGGTAGCGCCCCGCCCCGCCTCACCTCGGCAAGCCGGGCGGGGACCCCCTGTCCCCCTGTGCTCGGGGCTACCGCCCGAGCTTTCTCCTAGCCGGCTGCTCTAATGAGCCCGGGCGAGCCTCTCAGTTCCCTTTTCCCAACCAGCCCCAGACCCCCGCCAGACCCCCACTCGTTGCCGCTTACGAAGAAACAATTACGCAGCCGTTTTGCAGCCCTTGGCGTGGCAACTTGCCTGTTTCGCTTCAAAGGACGGCAAGCAAATTGTTTCCAGAGTTTCTAAGTAATTAGGCTACATTAGGGAAGCGTTAAGTAAGGTCGAGAAGAGTCTCTTCCTCCTTTCTTTTTCAGGCTGGGATCAGTTCGTTGGGCCCAGGCAACGGGGTTGGTCGCGGTGGCGACGAGTCTTAGTAAGTAGGCTGTTAAAACAACGTTGGCCGAACCCCACGCAGCCCGCTTGAAGTTAAGACGCTTTGGTGGCACAAACCTCGACTTGTGACCTCGGCTGCCTGCTTGCCTTATGAGAGGGCAGGTTGAAAAAAGGAGCGGTGGGGGCAGTTGAAGGTAATTGCGAATAATTAATGCTGAAGAGAAAATGGTCACATAATAGGTTGCAAAAAAAAAAAGCCATCTGTAATTGTGTACCCTGGGAACTTTAAAAGAATCTTTCCTTCCCAGCCAGCCCCGACGCCCGTTCATTTTGTCACACAAGCTCTTCCCAAACCTATTGGGAAGAGCCGTTGAACTAAATGGGACTTTCTTCCAAGTTCTCTTTAAAATGACTGCCTAGGGGATTCTGCAGGTACTGGGAGGAAACCTACAATTTCATTAACAGTATTTGCTCCCTCCTTATTCTCTGTTGGAATAATTTCACATGCACTTTTTGATTGTGAAAATTCCTATCTGGCTCATAATTACAACAGATTGCATTACTCCTGATGTGCGTGTGTGTATTGGTATGCACGCCTTCTCCCCCTCCCCCCTTTTTTCAGATTGCTTCCTGGGTTCCAACTAACTCTTTCTACATTGTGTAGATGTAAATTGTTGAAGATAATGAAACAGAATTGTTGATAAAAATCAACCCCATTTTTTAACCTTAGGAGTGATTACTGTTATAAAGAAATTACAAAAGAATATTCGGAAAATAAGTCTCATTAGTGTAAATACAAAGGACTGAGGGTACAGGATTGTAGTTTTAGGATGAGACTTTAAGACTTACAAAAAGACTCCAATAAAATAAATATGATTTATTTGTTAATGAGGAGAAGAACTATTTTAACCCTATTTGAACCTGTCATTTTATTTTCATTTAAAAAAAAATCATCATGTATAACCTGTGGCTAGGGATTGACTGAATCTGTGTATCTGCATTGTATGCAGTCTTTTATGAAACAGAAGGAAATCAGGGACACTTTCCCCCAGAATGACAAGATTGTGTCATCTGCAGTTTGGATGGTGGGGAAAGGATAAAAATACAATTTGCTTTTGCTGTTATTCACTATTTTATCTTTAAAAAGTCACAAGAGTCCTTCAAAATCCTCCAGTTAAGTATACATACACCCAGAGACTTTCACAAACACATAAAATCTTGCTCACTTTCCCCCATACATTTAAAGTTGCACCTGCCCAACAAATTGAATTAAATAAATTCAGTGAGAGCCCTCAAAAGTAATGAAAACATACTAATAAATTAATTAAAAAACAGGCTGCCTCATAATGGGATATCCTCAAACTTTCCTGTTTATTTATTTATTATATCAATTTATATAGCCACCCATTTCAAATATGTGACATCAGACTTACAATTTTAATCAAAGTACAGTACAAAATTATACATAAAATCATATAAAAACCATACTTCTTAATTAACAATTGAGGTATAAAAAACCACAACAATCAGCATAATAACTGAATAGGTTTTACCATACCCACAGATCACCTGTCTGGTGGGAAAAGTACTGTCTCTAAGGCCTTTTAAAACGATACTAGGGTCAGCATCAGTCTTATCTCCCAGGGGTATGATGTCTCAAAGGAGAGATGCCACAACAGAAAAGGTTCTCTCCCTGGGCCCCTTTACATGGCATTTCCTAACTAATGGGATCTAGAACATGCCTCTTTGTTGGACTAAGACACCAGACTAGAATCAGGGAGGCTTTAAATTCTAGTCCCACCCTAGTCACAATGGGTGACTTTGAGCCAATCACTCTCTCTCTCTCAGCCCTAGGAAAGAAGGAAGCAGTAGCAAACCACTTGCCAAGAAAACTGCAGGACAGTCTAGGCAATCACCAGCAGTCAAAACTGATTTGAAGGCCCCCAAAAAGAAGAAAACATTTAATTGGGGAGAGGCAGTCCCTCAAATAACCTGGCCCTTTTAAGGGAGACTTTTTTGTTCCACCTAATGGCTGGACAGAGTCTACTACTGTACAAAATCTTGTCATTCTTGCATTTCTGGTCTCTCTGATTGCTTTAGTTTAAAATAATCCAAATATTTTTCCTTAGATATATTTGTGATTGCTTTAGTTTAAAATAATCCAAATATTTTTCCTTAGATATATTTGTTCCACAACTCTGATCAGTATTGTCAGTATAGTACAGTATAATTGTGGTAGCAATTACACAGATTACATCCCTCCCTCCCTCCATTCTTGTATTGGGGTAGAAAAAGAGGTACTTCTGAATATTCATTTGTATAGCTTTGCCCAGCTTGGGGATTCCAGTTCCCAGAAAATCTAATCTTCAAACTAAGGGAATTATGATTGGAAATTCCAGGCATTGGTATTCCAAAGCATCTGGAAAATACAAAATTAACTCCTTTAAGGAATGAAGAGAGAGGTGAACTCCAACTTAGAGAGTTACCAAGGACAAAGTTCCAAGAACAATATTTTTAAAAGCTAAAATGGCCATTTCAGAAAAAAAAATTCCAATGCTTCCTCGGAGCAATAGAAGAGTACTCAAAGACGTCATACATGTATGAGCATACCCACACTTATTGTAGGCACAATTTCAAAAAATTGACAGAGTAGCATAAGATAGAAGTGATATGTCACTCAGCATTAGCAATTGCCTGAGGCCTGCTCCAGTTGGTACTTTTGATGCTTGCACAACCACATTCCACACAATCATTTGAATGGCAGTTATTTAATACACAAATGAAATTTCAGTCTTGCAATAGGAGGTGAAGTGTTGGAAGTCTGCATAATCCTTTGTACATTTAACTAGGAGAGGTGGTCATTCAAATAACCTGATTCCTTCTGAGGCAGACTTCTTTGTCCCACATAATGGTAGGGCAAGTTGTCCTACAAAATATTCCTATTTTGTCCAAAGGGAAAAAAGAGATGTGTTTAGATTGCCCCAGTCACAGAAGGAAGTTTCTGCTGGCTAAAGATAAACCACTTTGTTTTGTGAGGTTGCCTCTTCTTGCTAAGCTGCTATCTGGGTCAGTACAGGAAAAACTCTGCTAAATCTTCCAGGTGGTGCCCATCTTGAATGCTACAATATACTTGGTAGAGTTATTTAATGCATATAAAAGCATGGCAAGCTCAATACTATTTAGTTAGGAGCAAAAATTGTGGGATTTCTAGAAAATAACTTCCAGGTGCCACAATATTTATTAACAAGTTGGAGTTTGGTCTTTGATGTATCTCTGGAGCTATCACATTCAAAAAAATTGAAAGTATTTGGAAAAATGCTGCATAAATGGAGTTATTTAACTTATTAGATACAGCAACATATTCTCTGAGTTTGGTTGCTTTCTTTGCAGATGTTTCATTACCCAACTAGGTAACTTCATCAGTGCTAGGCTGTAGGATCAGATGGACTGATAGGTTGTGATTAGTGTGCTCCCATCACTGAGGATGAACTTGAACTCAAGTCTGCCTTGTCCTTCCCCGACGCTTTAATAACTATACCAAACTAGCTTTCATCTTTCCCTGCTTGTGGTTCACGTGAAATAACTGAGATGAATTGACATCTAAATTCCCTGCTGAAAACTATTGAGTTAGATTATATTTTCAAGGATAGAGCTACAAGGGTTACTGAAAGGTTGCACTCATAGGGCTGAGTCTAACTGAGACTCTGAAGTGCAGTATGAAGGTTGGCTGGGGAATGTATCCCAGAAAAGCTGTGCCTATCAAATGAATGATGGGAACAAGTACAAGTGGATCTCTTGAAAGTTTGGGTAGTGGAGAAGGATCCTCATGGCTTCAACCCTGCACCTGACAAAAAATTTGCCTGATTTGTTATTTAACCGTTCTTATCCTTCTTTAAAAAGTATGTAGGCTCTTCTATGCAGATCTGAACATAGACTGGAGAGGTCTTAAAAGCAAACCAAGAGCATGCTCAGTAATTTTTTAAATTTCTTTATGAGAACATATTCTGCAAGTATGCATATGTACACACACATCCATTCTCATGCTCATAATAGCCATATCTAAACAGAAGAAAAGTAGAGAGAAAAAGACAATGTCCTCCTCTCTCACTGGCCAGGTCAAGTGAATGTATCTTTCTAGGTCATGGTATCTGTGCTGTTTCTCACTACAAGTTTTCATATTTTTCTAGCCTTGTAGTTTTCTTCCTTTCTTTAAATATCAATTTAATTCTCATAGAAACAATGCCTTCTTCATTAGTACCAGCCATACAATCATGACAGATGGACATTTCTTTTAATTGATTTCTGTTGATCAGCCCTAAATGGTGCCAGCAAATGGTTAAGTTTGTATTCTTCTTTTGTACTTCTCTTTACTTCCCATTTTTGGCCAGTGAAGAAATATGGAGCACAGTAGGATTCAGAAAGAAGGATACATATAATATAGGATAAAGAATGAAGACATTTTGTATATGTAAAGAATAAAGACATTGTATAGAAAATATAAGTATACATTTCATATTATTCCTAAGCCTTTGTACTGGCCCAAGGGCCTCAGGGCTATGTGATTCCTGAAAGGGGCATTTCAATCTTTAGCACTCTCTAAATTCTGTTGTTGTTCAGTTGCTCAGTCTTGTCTGACTCTTTGCGCCCCCATGGATCACAGTGTGCTCTGTCCTGTGCTGCCTCCTGGAGTCTGCCCAAATCCATGCCCATCACGTCAATGATGCTATCTAATCATTTCATCCTCTGCTGTCCTCTTCTCCTTTTGCCTTCAATCTTTCCCAGCATCAGGGTCTTTTCCAATGAGTCCTCTCCTTGCTTTAGGTGGCCAAAGTATTTGAACTTCATCTTTAGCATCTGTCCTTCCAATGAACAATCATGTTGATTTCCTTTAGGACTGACGGTTTGATCTCCATCAGCTTATGAATTCCAACATGTCAAAAGGTCATTTTTATTAAAGTATTAAATACATCAAGAGTAATATTGACTGAATCATGATTAAATGTCATGTAATTACAAGTAAAAGTCCTTCCAGTTAAAACAAAATCAACACATCCATTCTCATGCTCATAATAGCCATATCTAAACAGAAGAAAAGTAGAGAGAAAAAGACAATGTCCTCCTCTCTCACTGGCCAGGTCAAGTGAATGTATCTTTCTAGGTCATGGTATCTGTGCTGTTTCTCACTATGCCTTCTTCATTATTCATTTCTTTGTACTGGCCCAAGGGCCTCAGGGCTATGTGATTCCTGAAAGGGGCATTTCAATCTTTAGCACTCTCTAAAACACATGGGATTCAAGATGGGTAAAACATGGGAGAAAAAAATGCCTAAAGTATCCTTCTCCATCTAGTGGCCTTCAATTGGACTGAACCACAATTACCATTATCTTCAGCCAGCCTTGCTACACCATTAAAATAAAACAAACTTCATAATCCTACTCCTAGTTATTAATGATCCATTCTAAGTTGTTATTGATAGAATGATAAAGATGTGTTTTCCCCGATGAGGTTATTAGCCATTTCAGGGGTGATGGATATAGATCAGGAAAATATCATGGGAGAAGCACTCTTTTCCCAATCGTCTCTGTTCCTAACTTGCTCAGCAGTTCTGAACTGTAAGCTGCTTTTGAGTGAAAATAACATTTAAGCAACTCCTGATGTTTTCTTGCATAATACATGCTAAATCAATGTCAAGAATATACTGACCCATAATAAACTATTACTGTTGACATCCCTAATCTACTGTAAACCTAAACCATGTTTTTAGAATTTTTCTTGCAATGAAGCTAGATGTAAGTTTGATATATTTCTTGCAATGAAACTAGATTTAAATTTGATGTATTTCTTGCAAAGAAGCTACATTTGAATGGAAGGAAGGAAGAAAGGAAGGAACGAAGGAACGAAGGAAGGAAGGAAGGGTTCGGATTTATGTTCTGTACAAATTCTTCAAACAGATTTTGTACTTAGTGGGTCTACTCTAATGTTTGAATACTTGAAACAGAAAAATCTACTTTGAACCATGTAAATATGAATAATCATCCTCCAATTTCTGAACTTGTTGCTTTTCAAAGTAATACAAAATTGAGATTGACATTATAAAGAAACAAAACAGAATGGAAAATTTGGGCTTGAGTGAAATAAATACATTACTTCTCAATATGGTACTAGTTTGACATCTTTTGCTTCTAACATTTCTTTATTTTCATTTCAAAAGCTATTATACAATTGTAAAAAAACACCTTAAATCACGAAGTGAAATCACGAAGTGAAGTCAGTCAGTCAGTCAGTCAGTCAATCAAGCAATCCCCAATTCCTTCTCTTTACTACTACTCAGAAGGAAGAACATTAAAAAGAACAAATCAACTTCAGAAGTCAAGAACAATGAACTTTTCTATGTGTTGTACATCATGGCTTCAACCTGCTTTCCCTTCTGAGATGATAAGAGTTTCAGTGACAGACATGATTAACATAGTTATAAAACTTCATTACACACTGGTAACTTTCCCACCCAAGTTTTTGGCAGCCTATGTAGTGGGGCTAAACTAATGTCAAGGTTTTGCTCTGTAACGTATCTGTAATTGGTAACAGACAAGGAAGGTCAAAGAGATAACCATTGGAAATATTAGTTATTTATTCACTTTCAAAAGTTAATGAATTAATCAAGTTAAAGTGACCAGTGTGTATATTTTTTTTAAGTGTAAGCTTCAGCTTGGGGTTCTGACTACATAGATGGATATGCATCTTTGATTATAAGTATAATTATATAAGTATAGCATTTAGAGTATAATAACAATAACGTTTTCTCTTTCCATTTCTGATTTTGCTGATTGCATGCCAGTTCTTAGACATGCTGTACATTATGAATATAGAAATACTCTGAAAATTCTAGATGAACATAAACATCTAAATTTGATAAAGATTATCCATATCTTCTTATAAAGAACTTGGGGAAAAAGAATCTCTATTGAATTAGATTGTAATGCTTGGCATGTCTCCAATATTTTACATCCGTCCTTTTGCGAGATTTCCTAATAAATATGTGACAAGAAAAGAACCAAATTAGACAATTTTTTTTAGTACCAACTCATAGGTAATTATGAGAGCCAACCTGGTGCAGTGATTGGGCTAGAAACTGGAAGGCTATGAGTTAGGTTCTCATAGTCATGAAATTAGCTGGGTAAATTTGAGCTAATGATTTTCAGCCCTTGGAAGAAGGCAATAAAGACCTTGTCTGAAAATTGTTGCTGGTAATCAAGACAGATTCATAAGCACCAAGCAGAAAAAATCTTAGTGCGGGTATACCAGTTCAGTGACTATAAGTGGCTACATTTATTTATTTTTTCTTCAAAGCTAATGTTTATGGTTTCTTCTCTGCCCAGATTATTCTGTGCAACTAGCTTCTGGGATAATTTATGATGGATTGCAGCTATGGCCTTGTTCATGTAAATGAGAGCAATATACCAACAGAGAGGATTTCTAGCAATTCAGCAAGTTGAAATGTCAGCAGCACATAAGAAACATATGGAAATCTTGAATGGTTCATAAGCACATTTCATACCCTTCTAAATCTAGATATATGTATGTACAATTTCTAAAGTGAAATCCTTGGGTGGGGTCATCTTGTATCTGCACATCTTACAAAAGACTTAGCAAGTACTGACACAAAACAGGTAAGTCTGTAGAACAAATTCTGATCTCCAAGTAAAAGATGCCACTGATAACCAAGAGGTCTTTTGCAACGTGAATGGGCTGAGTTTGATATAGAAAGGTCAACATAGAAAGCCACTCTACAAATATGCTGTGATTCTTGGCCTCTGTATTTTTACTCTGGCTCCTGCCTGGAAGAGCTGCTCTTACTGTTTAACCCATGATTCCAAGTTTATGCAGAAAACAATAGGATTCTTCAGTGAGGCCACAGTATAAGATCTACAGCTTGCTCCCAGAAATGTCAGAGATGAATACTTCAAAGAAAACACAAGTTGTTTCTAATTGATGATCATACAAATGATTTCAGTTCTTAGTAGCTAGTAGTTAGTTTTTGCCCTGAAACGCATATGTTTACACCTGCCCTTTAAAATAATTTTCCCTGAGTTATATATTCTCATTGCCCATATAAATGATTACAACTCTTTCTTTTTCCTAAAAACAAAATTAAAAAATAAACTCAACCTCCTGACTTAGCAAAATTAAATGACACTACAATTAGATAGAGAATCAAACAGCTTCCTATAAATAAAGTTTCCAAGCAATTATAAATTGAACAGCTAAATTTGAACAGCTGATAAATAATAAAATTCTATGGAGGCATCATAATTTTCAGTGACTATCTGCAATTCTTAATGGCAAAACATTAATGATTTAATCCTCATAGCATCCCAATAAGCAACATTTAAGCAATCCAACAATTCCTACGGTCTAAAGGAAGGTGAAGGGCATAGGGAGTGAGAAGGAAGGTTTTAGAAAAGCAAATACTGTATGTGGAGCAAATTTGACATATAAGGCATGTTTCTAATCAGAAAATCTTCAAATCAGCATGCTAACTGATGATATTAGGATATGATCATATTAGGATAGAAAGCCAGTGGTGTGTCCCATCTGGATCTTGTCGCAGGATCATGTAGGCAAGAATTTCCTACAACATTTGGTACCTATTTTACTCCATTATGTATTAAGTCTGCATCCTTTTTTACAACTTTTCTATTGCTTTCATCTCTTTAAAATCTCCAGACATGCCTTTCTGTCTTCAAATAAGTGGCTTGTTAATGGGAAAAGAGAACAGAACTCTGAATGAGAGATGGTCTTTTTTGCTAGCACAAAATAGGTGGGTATCCACTGTTAAATCCTATAGGACCCATCCTTCTATTCTGTGGTCTGGATAAAGGGTCTTTTGAGAAAGCTTAGAATACATGCTCACTTATATGTGGCATAGGTCCTCACATGCTACAAGAAAAAGGCCCCAGATCCAAATGAATCTGTATTTTAGGTTGCAATAGGATGTACCTATAACTGGTTGGAATATCTCATTCTTCAAAAAAGCAATGAACTTGCGAGCTGACTTTCTAAAAAACAATTTACTTATTTTTCAACAATGTTACTGTCATCATTAGAATCAGCATCCAGAACTAAAACAGAAATAATTGTAAGTGAGGAGGAACATCAGATAATCTAATATACTGTTGATACTATTATCCTTTTCCTAATCAAATATCAAGAGTCCATAATTACATTAGCTCTAGCTTAAGCAAATACCTGATTTTAAAGTGAATTATTACAAAACAAGTATTGACTATTTTTGTACCTTGTTTTATTTGAATTAAATTACAGTGTACTTTTTCTGAATTCAGTTTATAAATATTTTTTTCCATGAAAAATGAGGAGATAATTTGATAACCTGCTTCCAGATGATTTTGAAGTGAAATTTGTTTCATCCTTTGGTTCCAGGCCAATTTCAGAATGTATTCTTCACCATATGACCATTAAATAAAGTTAGGCTAATCTCTAAGGTAAGTTGATCTATAGGATGGTATAGGGTAGATTTTTTTCATATAATACAATGTCATTTTATTTGAATATCCTGCAAAACAGACATAATGATCAAAGAAGTTAAGACAGGATTGAACTGATTTGAGACAACTTGGATTTTTAGTCACTCTGAACTGGTAACTATGAATTGTACACTTAGGGTTACCTTCACTACTGTGACAGGCTAATAACAGTCATTCTAAACATGTGCACCCCATTAACAATCCCCATCTTGCCACAAATGCCATTGAATAGAGATGCTCCTACTGTAGAGACTGGGAGCTGTCCAACAGGTTGAAGAGCAAGGTTTCCCCAAGAGCAAAGGAGCTGTCCAACAGGTTATGGAGAGCTGAAATTGTATGAACCACGAAACTTTATAGAAGTTTCTACTGTCTCATTCTTTCCTAAAGCCCATCCAGAGCCCAGTTTTCTCCTCAAACATATCATTAAAAAAGAGGCCACTTGCATTGCCCTTCTATCTGAGTCACTAGCTCTTGAGATACTGAGGAGTGATTTGAAAGAAATGAAGATGAATGGTGACCACAGGTGGCTGTCTTGAGTCTACTGACTCTCTTTGAGTTTCAGGATAGATGTGTTGGAATGTAATAAGGAGGTGGATTCCCAGGAGGGAAGGGATGCATTCCATAGACATAAAAAGCAACTCAATCCAGATATCATGTGTGAGAGAAAGAGGGTGAGGGCAGCCTCTCCCCCATAGTGTTACTGATTAGACTGTAGGTGCGGGTAGTAGAATCCTCAGTCTGGCAAGATTGTATTTATAGGTATGAAAACAATGAAGAACTCAGTTTGCAAGAATCACTGTATATCATTCTTAATTTGGGGCTGAGAATAGACTACAATAGTAGAATAGAATCTACCTGTCTACATATACTGTACACCTATCACTTTCTTTCTGTTTTGGCTTTCTAACAACCCTTTGTGTTAATCTGAGAACTGGCAATTCATCCAAGATCATCTCATCAGATTCTTCATCAAGTGGAGATTTGAACCTGGATTACCTAGCCTCATCATTTGATCATTATACTATATTGTCTAGTGGGTATATCAGTATCTTCCCAAAAATATATTAACATATATCTGCATTTCATAGACTTTTTGACTATCAGGAAATAATGAAATAAGTGTTTAAACAAGAGATTGCCTATATTTAAATAAAAATAATAACATGATCAGGAAAATAAACTTACCTCAGTACAGTGGATGAGGAAAATAATTTTATTTATCTATCACATTTCTATAGTGCCCAACTCATTGCTCATTCACTTTTTAAGCTGGATTTTTTTTTCATAATTAGTGCAGCCTAATGACTATGATATTGGCCACATCTACTATCTTAAGTTTCCAAAAAAAGATGTAACTATGATTACATTACTAAATGTTTTCATAAATGCTTTCACAGTCCAATCTAAAGTACCACTGCAAGTAAGAGATGGGCTAGACTGATTCAATAAGTGGAATATGTTTATGTATGTAACTGAGTGCATTAAAACTACTACTCTGGGAAGCAAAATAATTTCTATGAAAGGAATCAGCAGCTCAGTGAAGAATTAAAAATAGCAAATTATAATAAAGAAAAAGCAAAGTTACTCAGACTACTATTCCTATTGACTTTTGGGCTTCTGCAAAACAACAACAACACACACCTCAATGAGTTCCATCAGGAAATTGTGAAAAGCCAAATGAAGAGGCAGGACAAACTGCAGATAGATAGAATGATAGTGAGTATCTTGACAGGTTGGAGAAATGGGCTGCAAATAACAGGATGGAATGAATGAGAGACAAGTGCAGAGTTCTTCACTTAGGAAGCAAAAAACCAAGATCAGGAATATTTGGTTTGGTAACTACGTATAAAAAGGTTATTGATTGCAAATTGAATGTGATGTGGGTGCAAAAAAGACAAATGAAATTTGAGGCTGTATAAACAGCAGTATAATTTGCAAATCATAGGAAATAATAATTCCACTTCATTCTGAGATACCATTTTGAGAGCTTTCAACAGTTTTGGGCATCATACTTTAAAAACTATTTAGAGAAACTGAAGCAATTAGAAGAAGATTGTCAGAAGATTAGAAACAAGGTTAGGTCTGCTTAGACTTGAGAAAAGACTGCTGAAGAGGTTAAGATAGCATGCTCCATCACATGGAGGGTGTGGTCTTGCTGACTTGAAGGAAGCAGTGGTCCATCCACTTCTCAAATAGCTATCCTTGGATACAAATGTGCTAGATAGTGTTCATTATGTCCCCAACTTTCCCTTTTTCGGGAAGGCTATTGAGAAGGTGAGGCATGATGGCTCAAGTGGTTAAGACTCTCGGCTTGTCAGCTGGAAGATCAGCAACCCAAGACCGAGATCTGGCGTTGCTGTGCTACAGGGTGAACTGTTGCCTGCCTCAGCTCCTGCCAACCTAGCAGTTTGAAAGTGTGCAAATAGATAAATAGGCACCACCTACTTTGGCAGGAAAGATAACAGTGTCCATGCACCTTTGGCATCTAGTCATGCCAGCCACATGACGACAGAAGCATCCTTGGTTGAATGCTGGCTCTTCGGCTTGGAAATGGAGATGAGTACTGAACCCTAGAGTTGTTCATGACTGGCAGGATAACCTTTATCTTTATTGAGAAGTTGGTGGGAACTCAGCCCTTGAGGAAGCATATAACCTGGATACTTTTCAGTTGGACTTCAGACCAGGTAATAGTACTGAGATTGTATTGGATATGCTTGCAGATAATTTTTGGACTTGGGATGAAAATAGTAAGTCAGTCCTTACTCTCCTAGTTATCTCAGCAGCTTTCAGTACCATTCATTGTTATATACTTTTGGATTGGTTTAGGGGGTAGGAATGGGGGATACTGTTTTATGGTGGTTCTTATTTTTCCTCCAGTGCCATTTTCAGTCAGTATTGGTAAGGCTCCTGCATGTGGGATGCCTCAGGGTTCACTATCTCTCCATATATTTTACATATAGTCCAGGGTGAAGACATCCCTCAGTATGCTAATGATGTTCAGTTACACATCTCCACCCATGGCTGGATAAGTAATATCATTGAGATGTTTACCCAGTACCTGAAGACAGTGAGGGTCTGGATGGAAAAGAATACACTGTAATTCAACCCTAGCAAGACAGAATGGCTTTGGATTTAGAGATGATTCTTCTTTAACTCTCAATATGATAACACTCCCCAGTCAAATGCACTATTTGGAAGTCCTCATAAACTTACAACTCTTGCTTGAAGAGTAGGTTGCAGCTGTGCCTGGGGAGGAGCATGACTTTTGCACAATTTTGTTTTGTGCACCATTTGTGCTCATTGCTGGACTGGGAGATTCTGCTGACAGTTGCTCATGTTTTAATCACCTTCTGATTTAACTATTTTGATACACTCAACAAAAGCACTTTTAAGCTCAGACTGTTTAGAACATTTTTGGGCCCTGAGGTTTGCCCAAATTATACCACTGTTGCCCTAGCTGCAATGATTCCTAGTATGCTTCCAGATGCAGTTTAAAGTGCTTGTTAACACCTTACAAGCCTTGAGAGAAACAGGGCCAGATCTCTGGTGGGACCACTTATCTCTAAGAGTTTCTGTCCATTCTAGGAGATCCAGCAGGGTGGGTGTGTTTCAGGAACTTTCTAGTAAACAATGCCATTTTGGACCCTCTTTCTCTCAGTCCAACACCTTACAATTGTTGTGGGGAAAATAGGAGTGGGAGCATTACATACATGTACCATTTTGTGTTCAGTAAAAAGTAAAGGTGGACAAAAATAAGTAAAGAAGTGGCGCCAAGAAGTGATGCCTTCTCTGTCACAACAGCTGCTCTTTGAAACAATCTCTTCCAATGAGATTTGGAGGGCCCTCAAGCTGTTGGCTTTCTAGAAGGCTATGAAGATCTGTCTGTGGCGACCCCAAGCACTGAGTTTGAATGATAAATGAGCCTGATATAGGTATGGTATGTGTGTGTGACTGAGTTTTATGGTGCTTGGATTGTACTATGATTATTTTAATTTTGTGTCTTTTATTTGAATATTAGACATTTTTCATGTTGTTTTTTGTTGTTAGCATCTCAGAGTTCATATTTTGGGCATATACATTTTCTAAACAAACAGTTTTAATTTGGATTTCCACCCTAAGCAAACAATTGGTCTCCATAGAACAATTGGCTTTTGTTCCATATTTATGCCACCTTCCCAGTGCATCTTCATTCTGTCTTAACTGTTGTAGGAGACATGAATAAACTAACCACTAAACTAACCACTTTGAACCATGTCTGCTCAGGCTCTTCAAGTTGTCCCAGAATGTCTGCCACTCTTCATTCTGTTCCAGGGGGTGGGGATATGGGGTGGATGCAAAATTGTTTCCTAGGCAAGAAAGCCTTCCATTCCAGCTTCTACAGTTGCCTTTCCCAAACTGGGGTTCTGCATGTACATGTAGACTACAGTGCCCTGCTGATTGCCAGGAAGCTTGGTGGGAAAGTATCCTTTGTTTTCTGCTGGAAAAGGATCTTGGAGTTTTCTGGAGGACAGGTCTCATGTAATTCCTTTCTCTTCTCTCAGTTATCTTTGGTTTTATGAGCCATAGATTGTCAGCAATGTCTAGTGTAAGACTGATTAAAAAAAATATAATTTTTTTTATTAACCTACACATACATGCACACATCTCCCTCTCCTTTTCTATCAAACTATAGGGGATTTATGAATGCAATTTCCATTAATGTTAATAAGAAATAATCACATAAATCCTCTTCACCTCATTGGGAGGGTAAACCATTAAATCATTAGGTTTTTTTAAATGAATCCAAATTCCTCTTAGATCTTTAATTTTGCATGGCTGGCAGGATAGAGAATTTTTTTCCCCTGAAATTGTTGTATCCCCAGAGAGTAACTTGTCTCCTGCAATAATCCAATATCTGGATTGATTAAGAAATAGAGCCCAATTGAAGAAAATATGTGTCTGAATGAGTCTGTCTGTTTGTCTGTCTATATCCATCCATCCATCCATCCATCCATCCATCCATGTTTGTCTGTCTATATCCATCCATCCATCCATATCTATCTATCTATCTATCTAAGAAATGGTTTGCAGCTATGCTTATAATTTTAAATGCAACAACAAAATGTTGTTTTGCCTTCCAAAATATGCCTTCCAAACTATGTTGACTGAGTGATGCCTAGAGAAGAGGTACACATTTTGGCTTATTATTTTGCTTCTCAAAGAGATATTTGTTTTTCTTTTTATTGTATAAATCTATGATCCTACCACTGCAAACTGTGCCACTGCATTTTGCATTCCAAAACAATTGGGGGATTCTTGGGCTTTTAAAAATAAGCTAAGGGATTGCAATTGTAAAAATGGTAGGGACCTAAAAGAAGCAGAAGAGATTAAGTAGAGATGTCAAGAATATACAGAAGACTTATACAGGAAAGATCTAAATGTCCCTAATAACCACAATGATGTGGTCACTGACCTAGAGCCAGACATCTTGGAGTATGAAGTCAAGTGGGCCTTAGGAAACATTGCAAACAACAAAGCTAGTGGAGGTGATGATATTCCAGCTGAATTATTTA
>JANHZU010001642.1:151823-162637 GCA_032468055.1 Acrochordus granulatus
ATGAAATCAAAAGATGCTTGCTCCTTGGGAGGAAAGCTATGGCAAACCTAGACAGCATATTAAGAAGCAGAGACATCTCTTTGACAACAAAGGTCCATATAGTCAAAGCTATGGTTTTCCCAGTAGTAATGTACAGCTGTGAGAGCTGGACCATAAGGAAGGCTGAATGCCAAAGAATTAATGCCTTTGAATTGTGGTGCTGGAGAAGAGTTTTGAGAGTCTCTTGGGCTTCAAGTAGATCAAACCAGTCAATCCTAAAGAAAATCAACTCTGACTGTTCATTGGAAGGACAGATATTAAAGCTGAAGCTCAAATACTTTGGCCACATAATGTGAAGAGAGGACTCATTGGAGAAGACTGTGATGGTAGGCAAGATTGAAGCCTCAGGAAGAGGTCAATTGATAGCATTGTAGACATGATGGGTGTGAATTTGGGCAGACTCTGGGAGACAGTGTAGGTTAGGGTGGCCTGGCATGCTGCAGACCATGGGGTCGCAAAGAGTTGAACACAACTGAATGACTGAACAACAATGTATTTGACACACTTTCACTTCCAGATAGTTGCTAATGGATGAACTGAAGGAATTCATGGAGATGAACAGAAGACATGCTAAATTATACCTTGGAAGAAGGATTAATGTACATTCTAATCCTCTTAGATTTTTTTGCCAGAAAGAAGTTGGATGGCAGGAAGACTGAAAAAAAATCTTTCAGCTAAATTACAGATTTGAAAGGAAAATTTATAATGAAAGGGAGTTCATGGGTCCTAGACCCTCCCAAGTTGGCATGAAAGATAGTCCTTAGGCTTAACCTCACCCATAAATTTTACTGTCTTATCTCAATTGGCAGAGATATTTTCATAAAATTATTTCAGTCAACCACAGGCAAGCACATGTTAAATGATACAAAAATGATTTCTACAGCATGTTAGGAGGACATGAAAGCATTTAATTGCATGGGGAGGATGACTTCTCTTTCAAACAGAAGACTTGGCATGAATTTCCAGCTGTGGACAGTTTTTCCTAAGCCATCTCATACATATGAACAAGATTTGACTTTGACAGTCATGTAAATCAGTCACTTCTAGAAGTCATGCTCGACCAAGAAGCCAACATGCAGATTTCCCAATATTCAGATACATTATTGGCCAAGCACAGTTAGATACGCAAGGAATTTGACTCCAGTGCAGCAACTCTCAGTATACTTTCAAGACAACAGTAAATAAAATAATAACATAAACAAAATTACATATTCAACAGTAAACTGTGCATCCAAAGTATGCAGCCAATAGAAAAGGAATATAGTGAAGTGTAGAATTAGAACCATGTTGTATTGATAAGTATGTATACATCTTAGTACTTCTGGGTTAATTTGGAATTCTTTGCACTTTGTGTCCTGTTATATAGCATGAGTCAAGTATCCAGCTGAAGATGGCATGGAGGAAAAAAAATTGTCTCTGTGTCTGGTATGTAATACCCTATAGCATTGTCCAGAGGGAAGAAGTTCAATCAAGTTGTGTCCAGGGTGAGAGGAGTCTGCAGATATCTTCTCTGCCCTTCTCTTGACTCTCTCAATATACAGGTCCTCCATGGAGGGCAGGCTAGCTGCAATTATTATTTATGCAGTCCTGACTGTTTGTTGGAGTCTGTGCCTATCCTGCATGAGTGCTTCCCTGAACCAGACAGTAATATATGTACAAAGGACAGACACAACGATTCCTCTGTCAAACTGTATCAGGAGCTCTTGAGGCAGATTGAACTTCTTGAGCTGACACCAGAAATACATCCTTTGTTATGCCTTCTTAATAATGGTCCTAATGTTAGCCATCCATTTCAAGTCTTGGGAGATTATGGAGCCCAGATCTTCAAAGGACTGTCCTAATGATAATGTGTTGCTGAGTATGGTAAGAGGGTGAAATAGGAGGACTCTATGTATACGTAAAGTACATATACTGTATACACACACAATATATATATAGGATTATATATATAGGATTCTGGAGTAGAATTTTCCAGCACTAACACTCAAAATACTATTGAAACTACTGTATACTATTAATCCTGTTGTACATAATAATTCATAGTTATAACTTCTACAATTTGGCTGGCTGAGGGTGGTACAATAAGCATACATTTTCTTAATAAGCATAATGTACTGTAGCAGTGTCCCCATCTTCAGATCAGAAGAGGTCACTTAGGCTCAACAGAACTAAAGTGCATGGATGAAATAACCCAATTCCTATCTCCTTGTAGGATAATGGATCTAGATCATTATCCCACTACTACTGTTAGGTATCCAATGGATTGTTATACAACCCTGGGAAAATAAATAAACAACGATCCCACCAATAGTCAGAAAGCCAATTCTCACTTTTCATGCATGAAATAACAGAATAATGTTGCTTACAAATATCACTTACTGGGGTACATATATTTATTAAAGAGATTTACATAGCCATATTGTCATTGTAACCTTGGGTGGCACACAAAAGAGTAAGAACTTTAAAGTAAAAACCAGTAAAAACTCTATAAAAAAACTCATGGCACCTCATGGAGGTAATGCACTCTCATGCAGCCACACACCATCTTGCTGGGGTCCATCCTTCTCCTATCCCAATGCTTGTGGAAAAAGCCTTACAGACATGGCGCCAGCATTGGAATAGCATTGCTTGCTCAGCCAAGAGTAGTGATGTATAATTGGGTATTATCAGCAAATTGATGATACTGTGCTGCTGGGTGACCTCTCCCAAGAGTCTCATGTAGATATTGTAAAGAAGGGGTGAGAGAGTTGAGCTTTGAGACACTTCATGCAGAGGAATAGGGCTCAATCTCTGTCCCGCACAATACTGGCAGACTGGAACCAGCCACAGAGGAAGGAGGAGAACTACTGCAAAACAGCACCTCTACTCCCTGCCCCTGGAGTTGATCTAAAAGGATGCCATAGTCAGTGATATCAAAAACACTAAGAGATGGCCAGGACAAATGACCCCAATTCCAAGCTCTCCATGGGTCACATACCAGCACAACCAATGCAATGTCAGTTCTGTATCCCATTCTGAACCCTGAAAGAAAAGGGTCCAGATACAAGCTAAATAATGAATATTTAGACACCCTTCCCTCCCAAAGTTGGACTTAGAAAATGAGGAAAGCCCATGAACTGTGAACTATACCTCTTCTGTTCCCATCACGGTCTTTTTCTTTCACTTTGGCTTGCTTTTTTGTTGCTATGTTCACATGCATTGTGTTGATATAAATGAACACAAAGCTCAGTTAAAATAGTAACAATAAAAATAGACAAAATAAGGAAAGCATGCAGGCATGGCTTTTGGGATCCTTTCCAGCCCTTTTACCAATACCGGCTGTAGGAATGGTCTGTGTTTTTTTCTGTTCCTTCTGGTTCCAACCCTACTTAGCTTTGCCAGAATAGCCGAAATTAACTGTTCCACTTCCCATGACACTGTCATGAACAATGAGCTGAAAAGAAATTTGAAATGTGTGAGGTTCAGTCTTTTCTCTCTGCTACACAATTTGTGTTGCTGAACATGTTATCTAATTCAACATTTCTAATTTTAATAGTAGTGAGCAAAAATGAACTTCTGGGAAGATTTCTTTTAAAAAAATTACCTTTTAAATATGCTCAACATTTCAAGCAAATGACATTTTTAGTACCTGATCGTGATAATTTCTTCAGTTTCCCTGAGTCATGTAAGCTATTTTTTGTAGTGGAGCAACTAGGAAGCAATTCAATTTTAGCCAATTCATCATTGGCTAAAATGATGCTTAGGAAAATATGATTTCCATTATATCTATGCATAAGAATTTCACTAATACCAATGCATCTAGCAAGAAGCATGGTATTGACACTGCCCAGAATTTTATCAATGAATGAAAAGTGTACATAAACAAGCAATGGCTAGGAGAAACAGTTTTGAAATGATATATTAAAAATGATGGAATGGAGGATAAATAAGGAAAGGGAAAGGAGGTGCGTATACACGTGTGTACATATAAGATGGTGTGTATGCATGTGTAAGAGTGAGAGAACATGAGTTTTTCTAAAATAATAGAAAGATTTTGGTGACAAAATAAACCATTTGCTTTTTTGTCCACTAGGTTTAAGATGTCATTGTTAAGTGTTCTTAAAGCTTCCTTTTTAACTTTGAAATTTAATTGCAATTTATTTGATATGCCTGTCTAATATTATTATATTTGTACCTTCAAGTCAGCATTGACTCCTGATAACTGCCTGGACAAGTCCCTGCAGTTTTATTGGCAAGATTTTAGAAGTGGTTTCTCATTGCCTGCTTGTTTATAAATTCAATACATTTATAAATTCAATAAAGCCCTTCTTCCTAGGGCTGAGAAACCAAGGAACTGGCCAAGGTCACCCAAATCGTTTTGTAGCTAAGACAGGACTAGAACTCATGGTTTCCTGATTTCTAACCTGGTATCTTAACCACTACACCAACCTGGCTCTTGTTCAATATTGAGGAATAGTTAATTACTGTCTCTGAAGTCTAGTTTGGGAATCAGATTTCAGATTTGTTTTTCTTTTCTTGAAGTTCATAATGTAATGAAACCTTTTCATAAATGATAAGGAGGAGGAAGAAGAGGAGGAAGAAGATGTAAATGTTGCAGTCAAAAGAGATTATAAAATAACTGACACAGAGGACAGGAATAATTGATTGGTAGCTACTTTAGTGCTTCTGAGCACTGTACAATATTTTAATTGAAAGGTTCAGCAGCTAATGCATCATTTGAGTGCCACACAGTTTCATATCAGATGTAACAATGTTTGACATTTTGATTTTTCTCTTCCCAATTTACATAATGGAGAAGACTGTATCATAAAAACATTGCTGCTGTAAGTACACTGCTTTTTTTTTTTTTGCCAGCCCTTATTCATTTGAAAACAGCATGGCCATGTTGAGAATATGCACAATTCTTAACACATGAAAGAGATATTCAGAATAAATTAATGGCTCCTTTCATCTGCAGTAAGAGGATAGGATGTCTTCTGGAAAACAGATCTGTGGCCCTGAATATTTGAATTTGTATGTCTGCTAATATGTTGGTAAAGTATCCCCTTCATGCAAGGACGGTGTGACTTTTGATGTTAAACTGTTGCACAAAGTTTGCATGTGATCTAATGGTTTATATAACAAATCTTGCAGCCGTGCATGTAGACAAATACTAAAGAAAGGATTATGATGCTGATAATGAAAAACAAGAACTTTGTTCAAAGAGTTATCTCAAAAACAAAATCTTTACAATGCAACGTTCCTAACAGACTCCGATGTAGTATGATGTTTGAGATTTCCAAGATAGGAGCAGTTTAAAAATAGACAAAGAACAGCAAACTTTTGGGAGGAAGGGAAGGTTCCATGATAATCTGCTAAAGCCATGGTTGGTTTTAGTCAATATTTGTTGGCTGGATTTATTTATTATTACATTAAGAATGTACTGTGCTTGCTACCACTACTAATTGTGAAAACCTCAGAATTAAAATCTAAGAATTAAATAAAAGCCATCAAGAATTGAGTGCTGTTTTAAAAGCCATGGCAGTGTAATGTTAAGATGGTATCGTAGTAAGACCCTGGTTGAAGCCCACCCTTAGCCATGGAAGCTCACTGGTCAGTCCCTCTCTCTCAACTTAACCTACCCTAGATATTTATTTTGGAAAAAAAAAATGGAAGAGGGAATGCTATGCATGTTGCCTTATGTTCCTAGAGGAAAGGCAGCACAGAAGTCTAACAAGCAACTGAAGCAAAGTTTTAAAGACTTTTTGATTGCCCACCAAGAGTCATTTCTATCAAGTCAACAGGGAGTACATTCAAGTGACCAGGGAGTGGCAAGGAGAGAGAAGACTATAGAGAATGCTTGACTACAACTCATTAGAAGAAAAACACCCACAGCATTTATAGTCACAGAAATTATGCCATAAACTATAGTTTTTTATAAAAATCACAATGCATAAGGTACATATTATACTAACTCAAAGCTAAGGAGGCCTTATTATGGCTTAGTGTAGTGTATGAATCCAAACATTGATTGCTGAAATATTTGTGGATTATTGTTCTACCCCTAAGAGCTGTCAAAAGAATGTCCAGCAGTGTTGTTCATCCAACTTGGGTTATGTATTTGTCTGGGCTGTACATTTTCTGGCTACAAGTTGAAACTTTTCTCCCCTGTAACTGAAATTCCCCATGTTTAGAAAACCAATCTGTCAGGGAGAAACAGTGGTGGGAGTGAAGCTGCTTGCTGGACAAAGACATTAGAGGGTGGTTATGCTCTCCATAGCTGAAGAAGACATCTCTTGCCTTCTCTTTTTATGACTGGAAGACTGTAGCAGAAGAGTGCAATACAAGGATACACCTCCCCCAAGGTCAGCTGCCCTGGTCTAGGCTGCTAATAGACCCATTTTTTAGATATCTGTTTAGCATCTACCTCACATCTCCATCACTCTCTTGTGGAAATAGAAGGGAAGATCAGGAGCCACTTTTGCCTTCTATTGTCCGCTTTGCCTTGCTAGTGGATCTAATATCTAGTAGTGAAAAAATGACTATGCAGAACTGGACACTACACTGAAATCTCTCTTTCCATTTTCTGCCCAATTTCTTTTTCTATGAATGGTGTTTCTATTCATGTTTCCTAGTCTTCGCTTTTCTTTTGTTTTTCATTTGGGGGTGGGTGGGTGGGAGAACTGAATGTTGATAGAGGGGGTTGGTACCTCTCTACCTCTCCATGATTTTGCAGCTTACAGTACATAACTGTTTTCACATCTGACCCTAAAAATTCTCATTCATCTATATTTATGAAAAAATATATCCCATTCTCTTAATACCAATGCACTATTCAAAGTGAAGTCTTCCCTGGGGATTTAAAAGAAGCAAAGGAAGATAGGCTGCTGGCAACCTCCTGAAATACAATGTCATAATGAAAGACAGGACAATGAGTTGCATCTTTCTCAGCATCATTATACCCAAGATAAATGGAAGATCCTTGGATTCTCCCAAGAAGGTTTTCACTGAAAAAAACCTTCCAAAATACTTTCTTGTTTCATTAAACTGAAGAGGAATATTTGGAAGGGGGGGGAATCAGAAGAAATGATCATCATACTATTAGCTGAAATATTATTCCTAACATACAGTTGCTAGTATGCGGGGGGGGGGGGTTGAAGGAGTACCAGTAGTCCTCACTCACCAATTGCTTCTGTTAGTGACACTTTTTGAAGTTACAACAGTGTAAAGAGAAAAAGCTTTTTGACCAGTCTTCACATTTATGACTGTCGCAGCATCCCATGGTCACATGATCACCGTCTGTAAGTTTTGTAACTGGCTTATGACAAGCAGAACTAATAGAGCATGCAAAAATAAAATTGCAAGTTATGGTCATGTGATGTTTTGCTTAACAACTATGGGTGATTAATTTAATGATCAAATGGACATAAGGCCACAAACCCATCTCAGTTGCATGATTTTCCGCTTAGTGACCATGGCATTTAGTGACCAACATTTCAGGTCCCAACTGTGGTCACTAAGTGAGGACAACCTGTATACTGTATAATGATGTGAAACTTCTTAGCATATCTCTAATAGCTAAACTGAAGACTCTTTAGATAGACAGCAGTCTGAAAGCAGCACCACTAAAGAATTGAATATGAACAATGTACATATTAAAACAAAAACAATTTACAGCAGATACCACTCCAGTTGCATACTGAAAATTCAAATTTCTTTTGTTATACTGCCATTTTTAGATAATCATTTTTTCAGATATTTGAAAAACAAACTATTTTAAAACCTTGCCTATATAAAAATGGAATGAATACCTCTATCATCAACATCTGGAAATAAATAGTATGTGGAGAATTTGGAAGGATTTGTAATATGTTAAAGAACAGATGGCTGCCTCCTTATTTGGGAAGAGAACTACTTGAGTAGAACAAAGTTTAGTTTCAAGTGAAACGATAACAGTAGGTTTTATATAGAGATATTTGCAATGATGGACACTAGTTTACAAATGATGGGCACAAGTAAGTGATGAAAACCCCTCCCCGCCATTAGAGTGCATTGCACGGATGTAAGAAGAAATGGGGTTTCCCGTTTGAAGCCTGTGACTATCACCGCAGATGCTGCTGGGTCTACAGATAGAAAATGTGATTGTTAATCATTGTCAGTTTATAGCAATGTTTCACTATCCTGTTTATATTTTTCTTACTGTAATTCTTCCAGAGGTTAATAATAATTAGATTTTTGCACTTGATACACAGGAAATAAAAGCACAAATCTCCAACAGTCAAGTGGATATTTACATATTAACAGTGAATGAATTTAAATAATGCTGTTAATTCAGTTGTTTCCCCCTTCCTGGATTTTGTAAGCTATATTATTTTTTAAAGACCCAATCCAACAAAAACAATTATTTACGCATTACTACCCAGCCTATTTGGATGTGAAAATGCTTCTATACCTGTGTCAAAGAGAAAAGCAAAAGTAGAAATCACACTGTTTGGTTAATGAGCCAAAAAAAGGAAGCGTGAAGGTGAAAAGATAGATTCTAGGTTAGAGTGACAAGGTGAGACTGTATCTTTATCACACTTATTGTATGGTAGAAATTTGAGGCATCACTGTAAAATCAGCGAAGAATAGAGCTGGGCTTTCCAGGTCAAAGAGTGCAAAGGCACCCAGTTGTATGGGCTCTTCATGTGGGAAATGCATCTTGCTGCTGAAACGTGTAACTGTTTCATGAGTGTCAGAAAAAACTAAGCTGTTTATTCTACCAACATCTGCTTCTCATTTGCTCCCCCCCCCCAATCTTGGTAGTATCTTGATGCTGGAAACTCTTTCCAGATCAAACTTCTTGGGATTGCCTCAAGGAAAGCTTGTGGAATTCGGCTTAATAAAGCTAGTGAAACGAGATTAAAACAAAACATCTCCAGGATAAAGGTATGTGCAGGTTCTTTTTCTTCCCTGCCCTTATTTGAAGTCTCCTTTGAATTAGCCTTGATTTCTTATGACTTCATGGGTGCATGTGTGGATGTGTGTATACATGCACACGCATACATACATATATACGTAGATTTATGGGCAAAAATATGAAAATAGGTTCCCAAAGCTTTCTTTTGTATTGTTTTTCCACCTCTTAGCCTCATCTATGGCCATGGTGTATTCCAGCTGAAGAGCTAATGGATTCAGCCCTGCTTAGCTGTTGGCAATGGACCATGCTAAGTTAAGGGGTACCAACTAGTTGGGAGCTGCTCAAGACAATCACTGTACCAGTAAACTGGAAGAGCCTCTGTTTTCCCTATTCCTCTATGATTTCCTGCTTGTTCTGCATTGGTCTGACAGCCTTGATCCAGGCATATTTTTTCTCAACCATTTTCCTTGGGGCCAGTCCTATCAGCAGAGTGAAGTGTCAGCCTCCTATACAGAAGGTTCGTTCTAGAGGATACAGCAATGTATGGCACACAAGCTATCCTACACTTCTAAGGTTCCTTGTTATCTTGTGGATGATTTAGATTCATTAATTTCTTTACATGCTGCCCATTGTCTCTGGTGCCAGAAGATCTGTATTATTTCTTACCTCTATCCTGCACTCTATTTCTTCCCTCTTCTCCCTTTTAGCTTCTGCTGATTTTTCAGCCAAACTGATATCTTCTTCACCCATCTTTCTCCAAGTTTCCAAAGAGAAATACAGGTCTGTATTTACAGAGTTGTCCATTGAAAACTGCATAAGGAACACCTTCTTTAACACACAAATGCTACCCTTCTTTCCATAATTACATTTTTGTCTGAAATAGCCAATCCCTATATTTATAAATAGAATCCACATGGCAGATATATTTTCATATTTGTAGGAATTACAGTCTACAATTTGAATATAAATAACTTCAAAAGATGTTGTATGTAAAAAAAGGGTAATATATGAAAAAAAACCCTTTTTAAGGATGTAATGGTTGTAAGCACATATATTACATTAAAAAGAAAATAAACCTTGCCATCTTTATTTAAAGCACATAATTATTGCTTATCTGAATAATCCCAGTGATTCAAATTCATTTGTGCTTTTGCCACACAGTCCCATTTCTCCATTATATGATATATATCCTGTCAACATGTTTTCATTGCCATGCAGCTGACTAGATAGACCTAGATCAACATTTTTCATAGACTGAAAAGTTACAATAATATGTTGGGATTTGATTTACACATTCCTTCTTTAGCCTTGACATTGATAGACTGAAACTCTGGTCACTTCAATCATAGTGCTGTGCTTCCTCAAGGTCATGTATGAACAGTTTCTCATTCTGGATGTTCTGTGAGTTATTAGGATAAATGAGACTGAATCACACTTATCCTTCTTTGGGATAAACCTTTTCCTCAGATATGTCTGATTTAGACGAAGCTGACTAACTAGTTGAAGTGAAAATATGAAAATATGATATCATAATCCAGTCTTGTATGTAATCAGTGTACAAGACTGAATTCATGGCAATCTGCCTGTTTCTCTTGAACCCCTTAAACTGTACAGCCAGAAGAATCCAAACAGTCTAAAAGATAACCACCAATGCAAATTCATTTCAATTTTAGTAAAATGTTTAAGAGAAGTTAAATTTTATTGTGACATCTGCAATGAGTAGATAAACCTGGACTTTTCTATATCTGTTGGAAGTAGAAATCTAATAATCTAACCCCTTCAGGGGGAAGCTGGCTGGAAGCTCTATGGCAGGAGCCATAGAGGAAGTCCTGGATGTGAACATCACCGGTCAGCCTGGTAGTAGGGTTCAGTGTTAAAAAAATGTTGAAATGTCAGT
>JANHZU010001642.1:192481-209673 GCA_032468055.1 Acrochordus granulatus
CCTTTTCTTCCAGTAGTTTTGCAGCTGCTGGCCCTGGTTGCTCAGCCAACAGTCCTGAATCCTGTAGCCCATTTGTCACCAGATGTCTAGGAATTCCAGTATTTAGTGTGGTCCTTGGCAATGACCAATCTAGTATAAGTTTCTGTAAATTATTTTATTTATTTTACACATTTCTATGCCGCCAGTTTCCAAAGACTCCTGGCGGCTTACATAGATTAGTAATTATACATAGTTAAATTATGTCTTTAGTTTATAGGAAAGACTCTTTATCAGATCCTCTGATAGACTTGTCCAATATTGTTCTGGCATAGCTGTCATCTTCCTCAGAGCATAAAAGCCCCAGAACTACAGTAAAGTATTATAAATTGTATTATGGCCATCCTTCCAAAAGATGGGTATCTTTATTGCACTCAGAGAAAAAACTACATGTGAATCCAGTGTGTCTACATAGAATATATGAGAAATAAGTGAGAACTGCTTTGTGAAAACATATTTTGTACTATTCTGAGTTTTCTCACATTTCTCCAGTATTTGAGTCTTGAAGCTACTTTTTCAACATTGTAATTTACTTTGGAAAGCAATATACAGTATGCATCTTTGCCATGAAGGCATTAATAATTAAAGCAATTACTTAAGGAGATTAATGAGGAATAATCACCCATCAGCAGAAGTGGCTACGCATTCCTGACCCTCAGCCTCTTGTAGTGAAAGGCTCTCACCCAGAATTGTGCATTTTTTTTCAGGCTGAGTGTTTTGAATGGTTGAACTTCCAACAGTAAAAAGGATGAGACCAGAGGACTGGAATAGTCAGGAAATAAACACATCTATTGTTAATTTAATTTCCAGTTAATATAATGATTCCCCCATGTATTTAATAATGTAATAAATTTTCCCTTACATCACATTAAAAATGGCAATTGTATGGGAACTTGAATGGCACCCTGGGGATTAATGGGCAAAGCTTTTGGGTTGACATGAGGCCTCAGTCTGTGTCCATTTTCTGCCTGTAATACCAAGGGTTATAATACCCTTCTAAGGCTGGCTGATAGATGAAAAGAGGCCTAGCTATTTGTTAGTAGCTAGGCCCCTAGCATATTCCCAATTAAAAGCTATAATAACAATTTCTAAGTGTGGTAGGGATTATTATTTTTCTCTCTCTCTTTTAATGCTAAAAGTGGAGCTGCAGTTTTTGTGATCTGTGATCCCTGAACTGGAAATAGGTTAGAATAGACTACCCTAGAACCATCAAATTGGGTTTAATTTATAACTGTACCTGCCTTGATTTTTGCTATGGCAAATAATTACCTATAGTTAAATAATTCAGGTAATGTTTCTCAGTGGATTGGAATCAGGCTGCATGTACAGCACAGCCTGATTTGTACAATGAAAACCCTGGTGTTTATTAGTTATTTGTGTCCTAAATGCATGCTTTTCAAAAATCATTATCCCTAAAGGTCATTCTTGCTATTTATATCACCCTTTACACTTGTGGCTGGCTTTCTGCTATTTCTCTCACATATTTTTGGTCAAAGAGATCACATATCCTGAAATGGATTCAGGGTAGCTCTGGATACAGATTGAGAGTGACCAGAAACCAAAATGGACATTTTGATGAATCCGAAGTATGTTTTTTTCTCAGGGGAACTGTGGAAAAAAAAATTTTTTTTTTCTTGTGATGAAATGCAGAAACTTTAAGAAAAACAAGGGGGGCACAATGGTACAAGTGGTTAAGATGCTGGGCTTGTCAGTTGGAAGGTCAGCAACCCAAGTTTGAGACCCAAGTGCTGCAGTGCAACAGAGTGAGCTCCTGTTCCCTGCATAGCTCCTGCCAACCTAGCAGTTTGAAAGCATGCAAAAATGCAAGTAGATAAATAGGTACCGCTTTGGTGGGAAGGTAATAGCATACATGCACCTCAGTGCATAGTCATGCTGGCCACATGACTGGGAAGCGTCTTTCGACAAACACTGGCTCTTAGAGTAAGAAACAGATGAGCACTGCTCCCTAGAGGTGGCCACAATTGGCAGGCCTTTACCTTTAAGAAAAACAAAGATTCTTGCTGCGCTTGAGATCAAACAAATAATAGACAATCAGATGTTGGAAGTTTCAGGAAAAAAAAAGAAAATGTAAGAGAGAATGTAAATAGCTTTAGAGTTTTTCATAGAAGAAGCTTCTGTTTTTCCCACTTATTTCTAAAAGAAGTATAGTTAGTTTAACTAGGTTAAGAGTAAATACACAGATTAATTTGAAAATATCAATAGTCACTTTCATGGATCAGCTCAAAACATATTTCCCATCTTGGTGCTAAAGGCAAAGTTTTTCCCTGCCAGTCTAGCTCCAAGTTACTTATAATGAATTATGCTGGCTTAATCTACATGGTGGACTGCAAGCAACTATTATGGTCCCTGTGTGCTGCTCTTTAGCAGGAATAGTTTTAGTTGTGTTTTAATGGATGACATAATATGTAAAGCAACACTGGCTGTTGCTCCCAAATAATATAATCTGAATTGTTTTACTGATGCAAAATATTGCTAGATTAGTCTGCCATATGGATCAATAAGCCAAAATATTAGCATAGCATTTACAAAACATTTCAGTGGGGTCTGATGAATTATACTGAAGGTAAACAATAGTGATACTCCCAAAAGCAGAAGAGAGCTGAAACTATTGCTATTTATCTCTTGTTTGTTCATTGTTCATTGGTAACCTCACTGACAAAACCTGTTCTATGAGCATAGGGAACCCCAATATTTACATTGGGGAATGCTCCCCCCAATCAGTTGCTTTGTGGTAGAACTTCATAAATGTCAAGTCTTTCACTGAACTTGAAATGGACCACCCTGATTTTAAGTATTTGGCACAGCAACCTCTCAACTATCCTTAGATTAACAATAGAATCCTCTACATGTCTAATCAGCAGTCAGCTACATTGTCTTCACAAAAACTGCCAAGTCAGTAGAAGAAATTATACATCCTAAAGTTTACATGTTTTTATTTGTATCTCACATTTATTATTTTTTATAAATAACTCACATTGGCATACATACCTAATACTCCTTCCTCCTCCTATTTTCCTCACAACAACTTTGTGGTATGTATTGGACTGAAAGAGAGTGACTGCCCAAAATCATCCAGTTGGCTTTCATGCCTAAGGCAGGACTAGAACTCATACTCTCCCAGTTTCTAGTCTTATACCTAAAACTGTACCTGCCTTATATCTAGTGCCACTAGATCAAATTGGCTCCAATATATAAGAAAATATTTGACATATGTGATTTGCCAATCAAATAATCAAATAGTATGATTTAGAGACTGACTGTTATAAAAATATTGAAGATCCATGTTTTTATTAATTAGAAGCATGGAAAACTGTTTGATCAATTATTGTTCATATTTAATTGTATGAAAGCAGATGTGGTCAATGATTGTATGCAGCAGAATCTCCAAAGCACATTCAAGAGAATCTCTTCTATTGAATCCAATTTTCCTTAGTCTGTGTATGTATAACTTCTGTCATTCTCTGTCTTCCTCCTCTCTTGTCTCTGATAACCTAATTTCTTTATATTTCCTTTTTAGTCCCCCATTCTATCCTCTTTCTTCTTTTTGTAACATGTCTCTCTTACCTTGTGCAACCTCTTTGTGATATCTCACCCCAGTTTCATGTTATGTCACCCTACCAGCTGCTCTATTTGCCTCCTTGCTTCTCCCACAAGATCTGATTCCTCATCCTTCCCCCAATTTTTTTTCAGCAGATATATCCATCTTTTCTGTCTTGATAGTTATGCTTTCCTCATCCTTCATTACACAGCTTCCTCTCTCCCATTTGTCTTCTCTTATATTCTTACCATTCATCCTTCTGATGACATTGGCCAATGCATTATTGAAGTTCTAAATTCTTCAGTTAAGAAGCCAATGAACTGAATGGCTCCCATAAGCAAGTACCATCACTTGTTTGGATGAAATTGCCCAATTAAGTAGGATAATAATAAAATTTTTGATTATGTCCAGACATGGTCCATGCTGTGACTTGCTTGTTGCTAGTGAATTCAGGGAACATTACTGAATAATTTTTCCTAAGGTCTCGCAACAAAGTTTCGTTTTCGAAACAAAAGCAAACCTTTTCCTAAGGTCACAAACTTGAAAGTTAGCTTCAAACTATTGTGTTGATTATTACTACTGAAGCTCAGTGTTGATTGATTGATAGAGCTTTTTTTAAAACAAATAACTTTTTTTGCCACAAAGAAATAAAGCCTCAAATCCTATGCTCTTAAGTAGGACTTCTTAGGTTTCACTCTATCTGTGAAGTGACAGTTCTTATCTCTGTACTATGATAGCATAGCAAGTCATGTGGAAAGTCTGGCATTCTGATGTCAGATGAGGCTGATTATGTGTTTCAAATATTCAGGGCACCTGGAATTCTTTTCCCAACTTGCATTTGATTTTATTTTCAAATATTACTGATCTTGGGTTATAACCAAGTTGAATTCTGTTGAAAATTTTCTCATAGTAACAGGAAATGTATGAGTCCTTTTGCAAATCTGACTCCTTAATTTTTCAATGTTAGTTTGCACAGTGATATTACTTTAGATTTATTACATTACAAGTAAGAGACCTCATGTTGACTGAAAATAAAGTTATAATTTCTCGAGGACAGGCCTGTGTGAGGAAATGATCTTTACTGGCAAGATCAAAGGAACTTGAACAGGAGAGGTAAGGCTTATTGTATCAAGGAGATGATGTCTTAGTCTCCTTATTGTAATTCATTGCTTGTTTTCAGGGCCCATAATAAAAGTCTGGCATAATAGGCAACGGACTTGGTTAAATTGTAAATGCAAATTAGTTCAAGAGCCCTGTAGAAATACACTAATTTTCCCTATGCCATATGTTATTCTTGCTTAGATGAAGTCCTTCACATTTCCAGGAACTACAGCAGAAGAATTCATGCCCCTTTAGTAACATCACTTTTAAAATTGTGGAGGTTGCTTTTTAATCAAGCTTTGTATCAGCTACAAATTTGCTGTATGACCTAATTTGAAAAATGTCTCAAACTGCTGACTCAAACTGTTAGTGAATAAAGGCCAGTCATTACCACAGTGACACTAATGTGATGCAAAATAAAATTGAGTTGCATCAACTGAACATTAGTTTACAAAAATGTTAGTGATTGAAGCCATTTTCTCTTTATATTTTATTTATCTTTCTGAGATTTATAATTTTCTTCTCCTTCTCTCTACCCACCCCCATTATCAAAAACTTCCTGAGTGTGAGGACAAAGAAACATCTTGTTGCCTGTATATGTCCTAGTGTGTGTGTGAGAAAGAGAAAGGGGGGAGGAGGAGGAGACTGTGTGCCCAGAATTAAGTTGGAGTAACACTATCAAATTTTAAGTTGGTTCTCCATCAAAGAAGAATATTATTCCACAAATTTTTACTAAAACATTTATACAGAAACATATAACATATGTTTTGTAACATACACAGAAACGTCTTCATTGTAAGACACCACTTTATTTTGCTTTCTGAGGCATTATTTCAAGAATATCCTTCCCCTACAGTTAGAACCTATTTAAACTACAGACAAATCTCAAATATTCAAGGGAACAGAATACATTGTAGACTGCTTTGTCCTTAGTTTTAAAAGACAGGGAGGTATACTCATGAATATTGTTTTTGAGTATCTTTGCAAGGAAAAAAGGAGCTACAAAATACAGTACCCCTTTTGCATTTCTATTTTTGTTAGCTTTGAAGCATAGTTATTTCTGACGAAACCCCTTATCTGCCCCATTCCCTTCATTCAGATTTTCAGAACTTCCTGTTACAAAAGTTCTGCTTCCATCTGATAAATAAGCAGACCACTTTCTTTGTGACAATCTGTTCAATTATGCTCCCTTACTCAAGGAGATTTCTTTCTGCTGTTTCTGTTTGAGAAAACAAGAATAATGTTTTTTTGGAGACAATTTTGCTTTCCAGAGTTGCTTCAATAGCCCTCCTCCCTTTTTTAAGAATTGGAATGTAGTGTATATATGAACATCAAAAATCTTATGCACATTTGGATGAATGTGTTACTATGCAATATTTTTATTATTTTAATTACATCTATATAAATTGTTTTATGAACCTTTGTTAAAACAACAGCAGTGCAGAAAGTACTCAAGGTTTGCATAGGCAGTGATCCAGTGTTCCTAAGGTTTGTATTATTTCTCATCAAAAGCCATCTCATTTTGCATATATTGATCTCTGTTTTAAATAAACAAGATTTGAATTTTAATGGGATAAGCTGATTCATATGGTTGACTGTTTTATTTATTTATAGCTGCCATTCTCAAGTGATTCTGGGTGGCATATAACAATCAGGTAAAAAAATAAATATACAAAATAATCATTTCTGGACAAATACAGTATAAAGCAGTCATTATATACGAGTCACAAGGCACATGAAACAGACTTTTATGAAAGAAGAAAAACTAATGCCATTAAAATTCTTGTAGCAGTTTGTAAGAAAGCCCCACATAAGCATCATAGCTCATAAGGTGTTCTTGTATGGGCTGCTGCTGATGTTGTACAGCTGGATCATATTATTCAGGCAACAAGTTTTCATTTGAAAACTTGAAAAATAGAAAGGGAACTATTGAAAGAAGTCCACAAGCAGATAGTGAAAGCAATTTTCTCTAAGAAAATAAGTTTCTGTTTGACAATCTTGGCACCATACTTTTTAGTACAGGGAAGGAATAATGGACCAATATTTTATTTGTCATGAATAAACACTGCTACAATGCTACTATCCAAGAGCCAGTGCTCTGTAAATGCAGTGAATGACTTGTTCCCTTCAAAAATGAAGTAACCTCTGCTGTGTCATTCAAAACACACACTGGATTCTTAATTATCTCTGAGATACAGCTGAACCAAGTCAACCTGAGGAGTTCTTACAAGTTCTTTTGACAGGTTATGGCTATTTGCAGGCCATATTTGGAAATGCATTTATTTCCAAATAAATGTATAAAGAAGGCAGCAGGGCTGTGCATAAATGTTCTCTTACAATCTTTCCCTCTTTGTGGAAAAAATATCAGAACCTTGAATGTTTTACATGGAATTCTGAAAAGATCTGAAGAGTTAGCAAGATGTCCAATTAAATGATCTTAGGAAACATCTGTGATCCTAAACCCCTTTTTCCCTACTGAATACTGTACATGGTACAGGTATGTATACTTTATTGTGGTCTTTGACACATGCGAAATATACACACATATATAGTACATAAAGTTTTACATATATCATAAAAATAACAATTAAAGGAAATTAAATGAGTTAAAAAGGAAAGGAGAAGAAGAGAATAACATTTTGAAGGTATGCTGAATACATGCAAAATTATCCTTCAGATTATCACATGCGTACATCTGAAGCTCTATCCACAATGATGGGTATATTGAATGCAATGTTAGCATGCTTCATCCTGCCATAGAATTTAATATATTTGGGAAAAACACTTCTTCCATATCTTCACAGTAGATTTTAAGAGCTATTGGTCTTCTCTGCCAGAACTCATAAGATCATAGGCAAGGACATATTCACTTATACCAGGAAATTTTTGTTAAGTGCTACTGCCATAAGGAGGAGAGGAGTAAGTTTAAAGTGATGTTATTTCTTTCCAAAGAAAATATGTGTACTCCTATTGCACACATGGTAACCCTTAAAAAGAACTGAGAAGGCTTAACTGAAACTGTCAAGGCTTTCCTCCATCCTTATCAATTACATGGGAGTAAGTCTAGAGAAAGAAACAGCAGTTAAGAGGAGCTAAATGTTGGGTACATCATGCCTGTCCACCACATTGTTTCCTTAATGATGCAGGATAGAAGAGGGATCACCAGGTGTCCTACCTTCTACCTTTATTCTGCTATTTTTATGTACATCAAAAAGGATTAAAGATGGAACTTGTAACTGTCCGTGCTAAGTACCTACAGTATTATTTCCAGTGACTCTGGAAAGTGATGTGCCTTTGGATACAGACAGTGTAGATGGTTGATATGAAATCTTCTGTCCTTTTACCACTTGTCTGTTGTTCTGTGTTTCATTTTTTCCTTTTTTTTGGTCCTGTTTTGATGTTTGCTGATATGTAATAAATAAGCATCAAACTATGTATATTTTTTGATAGCTGAATTGAATGGCATTCATGCTTGCTCTGATTTGGATAATAAGGGAAGACTGGGGATTATGCTGAGTGCAAACTAAACCATAAATTGCCTCCAGTAATTTTCCAGCACTAACAGACTACTACAAGATTTTGTCTAAGAAATTACAAATAAGCATGGGCTGTCTTTTAAGGATTTCAAGGAAAAATGAGGTGAATGGCCAATATTCAGATTAAGCATGTGGGAGAACTTGCTTATTCACTGCAGCTTAAAGTAATTAAGCAATATTTAAATGAGTAGTAGCATTCTTCAAATGAAATAGATAAATGTGCTTGTTTGTATTATTGAGTGATAAATAAATCCCCTTGAAATAGTGATCATACCAGAGAGAGGAAAAAAAAGCTGTTTTTCATTTATTTTCTTTCTCCTTGTCTTACATCCTTTCAAAATCTTTTTAACAATGTGTAATACATGCATGAACATTATGCAAGAACCACCATATTTAGATAAAATAAATTTATTAATACCCTTGCAAAAACATTCAAAGTAACTTCTGATCACTGCAAACAATAGCCAAACCATTATTTATGGCATTCATAAAATTCACTATGATTTTTAGATAATACCATTATTACTAAATAGCACCTTCTAAAGACTGTTTCTAGGACATGAATACAATATTAGCTATGGCTATGTATGGCTATATTAAGCATACATAAAAATCTAGATAATTAAGTCCTATAAATTGTTGTTTTACTCCCAATCTTCACAAGGTGTCTTGTACAATGGTTGATGATCTGCAAGGCTGTTAAAAAATTCTGAGACAAATAGTAAATATAATCAATATATTTAAAAAAATAAGAGGGGAAATACAATGAGAATTTATGATCTTAACATTCCTTCAGGGTCAAGCCATTTATCACATTCTCTCACTCTGGTTTCAATTACACAGCTTTTGTGGAAGGAACTTATTTTAGCAGGTTCATTTGCCTCAGTAGGGAATATAGGACTTTGGCCTAATGCTTCACCTTTAGTGCAGGCCATTTGAGCTTTAGAACAAATACCAATCATCACTCTTTGGGAGAAAAAAAATCTGCATCAGAGTGGCCTACTGGAATGGGATTTCTGTCAAGGTAAACGGTTGTCGGCAATGACTGTGGTAGAGTGGGTGATAAATCCCATTTTATTGCTGAAAAATTCCAGCCTCTCTCCATGCCTGACAGCTCCCCACCTTCTCATACACATTTGGGCAATTTCTGCACGATGTCCATCTGGTTCTTATTACCTCTCAACCTGCTTGTGTATGATCCAGGAAAAAAAGTATAGGTCACCAACCGGGAAAAGAAACCAAGGTGAGGGGCAAGAAAGAGAGAAATAAACAGAGGCGCTCTTACCTGTATTAAGCTACCATTAATAGGCAGTGCAAATAAATTGAACAGTATAAGGTGTAAATGTACAACATAAGAAAGCTTAAAATTATCTGATTTCTTCTAAAAATGCATTCTCTTTTTATTAGAACAATAAAAGGGAAATCAATTCACACATACAAGCTTTTGTTCACTGTCTCAGCATGCTCCATAATATAAAACTGTAAAGATATGGGATCATGAGCTGAACCATATATGCAACCATTCAGTGATCTCTTGTGATCATGGGAACTTCCAAGTAGTTAGTATCTACGGCATTTACACCAACAGAACTTTCATGGTATAGTCACAAGAGCAATCTTAAATATGTCCATTTGCTTGCTTTATAGTTTCAGGAAAATATATATGCATAAAATTCCACTGTATTGCTATAGGGAGTGTACCTGTCCTATCCACTTAGACTACATATCTAATTGTGTATGCAAATCTTTTAAGGAATTAATATGATTAATTTGCACACAACTTTATGCTTCTAGAATACAGATAGGTATGATGTGGCCCATGATTTATAGAGCTTTTTTAAACTTCAAACACAGCACTGCGTTCATTGCTGAGAGGGATTGCTGTGGCCTATGGGTTATATATCACCTTCAGATTTTAGGGCATATTATTAATAGATTGCTGACATGATTTATTGTAGGAATCACAATTTTGGAGTCAATTAGGGTCAACTCTTAAAGTTCAGAGAGCATACAATAGGCATTCTCATAAAATGGTTGTGATGATGGGTATGGTCAATCATAATATACTCTTTTCACAGAAGGCAGAAAAAGTATTAGGCTGTTGTTCTCCACCATTTTATTTTTAAGAGTTCCTCTGGGGCCCGTCCATCCATCCATCCATCAGATGAAATAAAATAACATTTCATTTTTTATAAAAGTAAATATTTCATGTTTATTAAAAATGTGGAATAGTATGATAAAACAAATTACCTTTTTCAAGTAGTGCTGCAAAGTAAAATAGTTAATAAAGTGTTTTCATGGAAATCCAAGGTTCATTTCAACAAAATCACTCTATTATAATCATAGAATCATAAAATTGCAGGATTGGAAGGGACCTCAGAGGTTTCTAGTCTAGCCCTCTGCCCTAGGCAGGAATCTTTGTATCATCCTAGACAAATGATTGTCCAAATTTTTCTTGAAAACCTCTATTACTGGAGCACCCATAACTCATTTACATTTTTTGCGTGTAAAAATTGTCCATATGATTCATTTAAAAATAATTCTAAAGTCATCAACTGCTTGATGTTAAATGCTGCATATATAAAAATTCAGAGGCCATGGTTTCTTCTTTTCTTTTCTTTTTTGAAAGATCAAGGAGCTACCATCCTTTAAAGCACAAACTAACAATCTTTTCTTTATTTGCTCCATTCTTCCATGGTATTTAATTTCACAGAATTCTTGTAGTCATCTTATGTGTGTCATATCATTCAATACCCAGGTAAATGGAATCAATATATCATAACAAATGAGGATTAGGGATCTGGACATCTAGGTTGAATACCTTTAGTTTACAGAGAATATCTGAGTGTAGTATATTATTTTGATGTTCAGTAAAATCTGTATTGTTTTGTCTATAAAGTATATTATTTAAACACAGTATTATTTCAGGTCTTGCCTATACAGGCAGAAGTCAAGGTGTGAAGTGTTCATAGGAATCCAAGCTAGTTAATCACTTCTGAATATGGGCAGCATCCCATAATTATGACAAAAATTGATTAGATTCCAAGTAGGCATGAAGCCTGGTCTTTGGAAGTAGTGTTGGGTAGTTTCATAACAATACAAGTCTAATACCTAGTCTATAGTTCATGCAGATGTAAACCATTGTTCAATCTATAGTACTATGGGATCAGTGGAATTGGAAGACATTAATATTATCAGAGTAAAGTAAAAAGGTAAAGGTTTCCCCTGCCAGTTGTGCGCATCTCTAATTCACAGCCAAGGGAGCCAATGTTTGTCCAAATATACTTCCGTGGTCATGTGGCTGGCATGACTATACACCAAGGCACACGGAATGCTGTTACCTTCCCACCAAATTTATCTACTTGAATTTTTGCATGCTTTTGAACTGCTAGGTTGGCAGAAGCTGTGGCAAATAATGGCAGCTCACCCTGTCATGTGGCACTTTAGCCTACCTGGGCTGCTGATCTCTGGCTGACAAGCCCAGTGTCTTAATCACTTGACTACTGTACCCCAATATTACCAGAGGGATCAGACAGATCGAGGTTGAATGGATCTGCATGCACTCATCGCACTCATCTACACATATACAGTATGGATTCAATATAGTGCCACTGAACTGTGCTGAATATACCTGTCCTTTCAGCAACCCATCATTTCTTCAATTCTATATCAGTTATGAGAGTCCAACAGCTTCTTACCTGCTTCATATTTTTCATTTTCCAAAATCAGGATGGTTTTCTTTCAATCACAGCACTGCTGAAGTTCCCCAAATATCACAAGGAAATTATTCATGTCATATACATTTTTAAAAAGTCTATTACCAAAAGAATAACTGCAACTAATATGCTGTACTTTACAGCCCTACTACAAAGAAGGCTTCAAAAAATCATTTTAATGAAGAATCAAATGATATGAGCCAACTTTTTATTTAAAAGTAATATATGTGGAAACTAGGATTAAGGCAATGCTATATCCAAAAAGAAAGCTGACATATGTTTAAATTATAAAATGGCTTAACATACATGCAAGGAAGCCATTTATTATCTGAATAATCTGAATGTAAAAGTATGTAAACATTTTGTCAGTAATAAAAACATTTCAGCACCAGAAAAACTCAGTATCAGAAAAAAAAATCATTTAACTCCAAAGGATGCTCTACAATGGTTTAACTAAACAGATTAACCTAATCTTCTCAGATAGCCTTTAGGCCTGCTTAGTTAACAGCAACAGCACCAACAAAACCCCGCAGTATATCAGGAGCACAGACTGCCAGAAAGAAAGAACCCAAAACCAAACACTTCAAA
This sequence comes from Acrochordus granulatus, assembly GCA_032468055.1. NCBI lineage: Eukaryota > Metazoa > Chordata > Lepidosauria > Squamata > Acrochordidae > Acrochordus > Acrochordus granulatus. The sequence continues at coordinate 205,018 of JANHZU010001642.1, forward strand.
AACCCTGAAACTGAGTAAACCTCAGCCTTCACTGTGTAAGGTATTAGTGTAATGCCAGCCTTTTGAAAATCCTGCCCATCTAGGCCTTGCTTATCTCACTCCTTTAGGTATCTTCTTTTTTCTTCTTCTGCAGATTATATTCCAAATCCATCTAAGTTCCATTTATTTATAATTCTCTGTTCTTATCTAAATTTGTGCCAATAGGGTGCTTTCTGGATTTTCTTCTTTGGAAAAAAACTGCATCAGTGTTTTCAAATTTAATCAAAACCTATTTTATTGGGAAAAGAAAATTGTACATATGCCTAGAGTACAGTTGTCTAGGCAGATCAGCGGCTGTGCATGACATATATCTAAATTAACAAAAGACATTTGTTTTTAAACTCCAAAGCCAATCTATTTTTGATATATTTTAGTTCACTATTTTTTGAACAAGTCTCCATTGAAGAAAAATAAAATGTATATACCTTCACAAAGATGAAAACTAATCAATGTCATAAGCAAAATGTAAATCAAAGATTTCATTAATTTCTGGTAACCAGTTTAAATTGTAATCTTACCCATAATGTCAATCTATGTATATCTAAGTTATATTAAAAATCTTTAAATAATTTGATAATACCAGCTACATCTAGCTATTATTACAATTAATGATAGCATTTTATAAATCAATATATGGATTCTTGATAAATTCATTTCTAATTAATGGAATAATTTCAACAAAAAAATGTAATAAAGGATATTCAGGCATAGGCAGAAAATCTTTAAAAGTTAAGAGGCAGATTTGTCTACTTTTATTTCCACATTTTTTGGAGGACAAGTTCATAAAAATCCACTTGCCATTTATTTAAAAGTACATATCTATCTATCTATTTATCTATCTATCTATCTATCTATCTATCTATCTATCTATCTATCTATCTATCTTATAATTTTGCAAATCTGATGCTCTAAAAATTGTAAAACTGTAATTAAAAAAATAAACTCAAAACATGAGTTAAGGAAAAATGAAATTTAAATTTGTAAACCTTTTTTTAATTCATATTTTTTATTCGAGATAGTGGTCACTGGAAGTTCATTATATGCGTGCTCCCAATCTCAGTAAGTATGAAAATGTATGTTCAAAAGCTTAAATGCATTCGTTGCAAAGGCTGTATAAATCCTCAGGAATGTTTTCAAGCAAGATACATATGTTCCTTATCTGCTATTCTAAGTACAGTTAATCCAGTTTATTCAAAAAATAACATGGGAATAACTTGGTGATGGGGAGACACCATCAACACCTACTGCTTTTCCTTCCAAGCTGCATGATTGTATTAAATCACATAAAGTTTCTTTTATGAGTAACTTTATAGTCTTCAACAAAAATCAATCCTGGAGAGAAACAAGATAAAAAAAAACATATAGTACTGTGCATTATCATCCATATCAATCTACAGCCTTTAATAATAATTATTGCTTGTTTATATATTAAACATTACTCAAGGCATAGCTAACCAAATTATACCAAAAATTAAGCATGACCATTGGGGTGACACAACACAGAAATGTTATTTTAATCCACTAAGATTTACTTCTGACATTTTTCTTTAACACTGCATTGCCTTATTTAGAACAGTAAAAGTGACTTCTCTACTCTCCTTTGACAATAATGGATGATTTTGAAATCTCATATGGAAGGAAAAATAATTTCCTGTCATTTACTTACAGGTATGCATTGTGTGTGTGTGTGTGTGTGTGTAAAACTTTACATTTAAATTGTCCTGTTCATTCACAAATATTTTACCACTTGATGGGACTGACGTTTGAAGAGTGGGAGAGTAAAGGAAAAGTTTAGCTCTAAATGCATTTGAAAGCTGATTTTTATCATATAGTCATTTCAGCTGTATCTTTACCTTACAGAAAGAATGAGAACCCCAAATAAGTTATAGATCCTCAAGAATTCAAATCTAATAAAAACATAAAAGGGTACGATTAAGTGAAACATTGTAACATACCAAGAATGTGTGTGTATATTTGTGTGTGTGTGTGTATGCACACATACAAACTACTATTGTCCATTTTACTTTTCCCCTTGGGATCACAGAAATTTCTCTAAACCCCACAATCATACTTCTGTTTGTAAAGCCTTATCTGCTTCACCTCATTCTTACCAGTGTTTCCGCCTTTCCATTTACTAAAAATGTAACCTGCTCATTGCACCAACACTTTGAACAATAAGGCCAGTTTAACAAAAAAAAGTATGATGATTAAAAAAAAAAACCCTGGGGACTATAAGGGTTGTTTTCTCCCAAACAAAACTATTCGCATTTACTGTAGTACATTTAACTTTTACCATGAAAAAGTTAATAGTGATTGATTGTTTTGATAAAATTACATTCTTGCTCCCTGTACATTATATCTGTCACAACCTGCTACTTATGGAATTTAGGAAGATTTAGTTCTAATAATCCACAACCTGTTAATTATGAAATTTAGGAGGATTTAGTTCTAATAATTTCAGTAGAACCTCTGACTAAAATTCCACAGGCAGTCAAATGGGCTTTCATAATTAACAGGGTTGTGAAATCAGGATTTCAGTCTTATTTGAGCCAAGTGGAAAAGGAATGATACCACACCTGCCACTTATTTTATGATGTAAACCCAATTTCTGCAAGAAGGAAGCATGATTTGTGTAAACAAATACAGGACTCAGATGCCCACAGTCTGCTCTCATCTGCAGATATTTATATCCACAAAACCTCATTGTTCAGTCCGATAAAATTATACAACAGTGACCTATTAAGAGTTTTTCCTCCTCAAGTTGAAGGACTGCAGAATGCTTGAGGCAAAGCCAAAGTTGCTAAGGGAAACATGGATTCAGGTAGTTAACACAAAATAATGGGTTAAAACAAGTAATCAAATATTTTACTCCAATTCATTCTGTTGGCACAAAAAGGAATTTATAAGGATATCCTGCTTGGAACATCATAGCTGTACGATAAGCTTTGACAACTATAAGCTGGAAACGGTGTTGGCAAAAATCGGAAAGCCTTTCACAGTAACAACACAATTACACTGGCTAAGAATCTCTGACAGCAGGTAGGGCTATTCTCTCCAGTCCGTGCTATTTAAACCTTACTGCTCAGGTTACAAGCTTCAAGGAGAGAGTGTTAAGAACATCCAAAAGTCTTAGCTGCACAACAAAGCTGTTTTACTCTGTTGCAACCACCAGTTCCCTGAGACTGAAAACAGCCGCTGCTTATTAAGAGGCAGAAGTTTCTCTCTCTCTCTCTCATTCTCTCTCTCTCTCTCTCTCTCTCTCTCTCGGACATACTAATTTCTGTGCAACCATCACATGGTCTCGCAGGAATCCTGGTTTCTAAAAGTACACATCATGATTTAAAGAGGCAGGGGCTAAGCGTTATGGAAATTTCAAGGCTAAAAGCTGTTAGTTGTTCTTGAGGTTTGAGCAAAGGAAGGAAAAAAGAGGGGATAAAGCTAACAAAACCAAAAGGGGTGTGGATGGGGGTGGTGGAAACAACACATTGAGATGACTGCGTACAAGAATAACAAATTAGCTAGTTCCGCAGTGCCACCCATTTGGCTTATAATGATTGAGTCTGGTGTAACTAACCACAGGGAGAGGGGAGAATCCATCTTCTGAGAATATTTCTCACTTAGGCAGGAGTAAGTTGCTGAAATCTCCTACTGTGGCTTCCTAGGGAATCAGGGAGTGTGATAAGAAATGTGTAGCAATTTTACAATTTTCACACAAAGCCACTGATGCTGGGGCTGGTGGGGGGGAGATATGGAGGTTAGAATCCAAACAAAGGATGTGTAAGCAATTTCATTTATTTTGATAAACCTCCTTCCTGCTCTAGAGCATTTTGCTGCCTTTGTCAAAGTGAATGACAACAATTTGGCCAACTCTCCCTAAGCCACACTCTACAGTGACAGGCAAATTATCAGAGGCCCTGCACTCCTTATTATCAGAAGAGAAGTCATCAGGAGGATGCGTGGAGGATCCCTCTCTCCTGTCACTATTTGTCAGTGGGACAAGGGCCACTGCTATGGGGAGCTGACAGGTAATTTCAACAATAACAATTACTCCTATTACTGGTGTCATAAATAATTCGCTCAAGGCATGACAATAGCAAAGCTTTATAATGCAATGCCATATAAATAAATGCCAGCAGGTAACAAGTAATTTAGCTCCAATCAAACCATGGCCCTGGCAGTAATATTGTTATTGCAAGAAAATGGAAAATTGAAAAAAAAATTCAGTATGGTAATGAATTAAGAAAGGGTTCAAGGGCTGGAGAAAAGCATGAGTTTAAACATTGTTTATTTTAATTGAGGTGGTGTTCATGATAACCTATTTTATTATTATGCATAATACATAAAATCATAGCTTAGCAAACTTCTGTTTGGAATTTAGATAAACATGAACATCACTTTCATTTCATATAATTCTGATCATTTAAAGAACGTTTTAAAAGATCATAAGTATCAGTGATCTGTGGATTTTCTGGTGTACGTCTCTGTTGCTGCTGCTGTTTTGCTTTATTTTTAATTATTAATACAATTTAAATGAAAGTCACTGCTCACTTCAGTGCAAATAACTCATCCTTATTGAGCTGTGGCTGACGGTAAAACATGTATTTTAAATTTAGGATG
>JANHZU010001642.1:244954-255987 GCA_032468055.1 Acrochordus granulatus
GAATAAGTGAAATATACATTTGACAATTTCACTAATAAATGAACCAAAAATAACTAATTCTCTAAAACCGAAACATGAAGTTGTTTCATGTCAGAACTGAGGAGGGAAAGAATAGGATATTATGGATAAGCATAATATCTACCATGTTTTCCTATCTACCATCATTTATAGAATAAATTTACATGCTTTATTCACTCATCTTGTAATAGAAAAATGCAGTATCTCTTTGTGGGAGCCATTCATTAGGGAATTAGGGAAATTACAGAAAAGAACTTCATTTCTAATGCTTTTAGCCCAGTATTCCTTCACAACTGCTTTGCAAAAATATCATGCCTTCCCTTCCACATTCTTCTAAAAAGCAAAGTAAAGCTGCCTTCTTATTTTCTGTGGCTCCTAAGATCTTCTCCGGCTTGTCCAATAGTCAGAAAAACTTCTTTCTTTTTGTCTCCATGATACAAATCTCTTCATCAAGGGGAAATTAGCTTTCTTACCCAAATCTCCTATTCGTGCAAGACCAATCTTTTTCAGCCCTGATACAACATACTTTAAGAGTCTGAATTAAATCAATTAATTGATTTTTTTAAATACTTGCAAGTTCTGTAAAGGCAGAGAAAGACGGACCTTCAGTGGCAAACAGAAGGCTTTGTGGACTTTCCCTGTGATCAGATTGACAATACTTTTGGAAAGAAGCTAATAGACCAATTTCTCCTGTGTTGTTTAATCAACTTCAGTCTGTTCTCTTTGATGGTATAAGGATGGTGATAGATGAATTCAGATCACAAGACTTCCAGAGCCTGTTCTCCTCTTGACTGAGAGGAATCAGCTGAGGAATTTGTTAATGGCTATTAATCTTTTTCTCTGCAGGTGAGGAGATGTGATGGTACATCCTGGGGATGCCAACACATCTAAATATCACTGGCTTCCTTAATTAATTATCTTTTAAGGGATATAATGCAGAAAATTTGTCCCTGCTTTGCTTTTGGATATCTTGATTGCTTTTGATAGCATCAGCTATGGAATACTTCCAACTACTTTTGAGCATAAAAAATTATTGCTTTGTTGTGGTTCAATTCCTCTCTTGAGGGTAAGTTTCAGTCAATAGTTCAGGATGTTTTCACTCCATAGTCTTTAGGTTATGAGATGTCTCAAGGTTTGACTCTGTTCCCTTGCTATCTGACGCCACTGGGAGTAATCACCAAGGACTGTTTTGCTGGTTGTCTTCTTTATGACATCCTTCTTTTTCCCATCTCCAGAAGATGTTTCAGGTTCCCAAACAGATTCATAGAATTATAGAATTGTGAAATTGGAAAGGACTACAAGGATCATTTTATGTTCGTAACTGGATTGGTCAGTTCTTACTGGAATCCCAGATGGCATGTATCCAGTAACAGTTGGATCTTTGTTCTTCTAGAGTTTGTAAAAATGGTTGGCATAGCCAAATTTCTAATTTTTCTTTTAGCTATATAGAAATCTTTTGAGCTCATACCTGTATAGTTTTGACAGACTGTGAATTCAAAGACAATAGCAAACCATATTTAATAAATGATTAGTGATAAGCTTATAAATAGGTGCTTAATACAAATAATGACTTGAGAAATGGTTTTAAATATTTTTTTAATAATCTAGTTCATTAATAATCTAGTTCAATGCTTCTCACAAACAGTAGCCTGAAATCTGGTAAAAATTCGAGACTTATTCCAATTCATGTTTGGATGAGATATTTGAATGCAATATTTGTCTTTACGTGACTTTTAACAAAATAAACCTAAAGGAAAAAAGACCAGCATAATAAAAACATACCAAAAGAGCAGCAGGGAATTGGCTGTTGGAACAACATAATGAAAAGAGCACCTGTCCTCCATAAAACCTTCAAATGCAGAGGTTTTAAAAATTATATTTCTATTTCAGCTTTATGTTCAAGGAGATGTACTACTTTCAGAGTACCTTGGTTATTGATGCTTCCTAGTGAAACAAAATTGGCCGTGAATGAACCTAAAATGCTATCAGAAATGAAGAAGAACAGTGAAAATGAAACAACTAAGTGAAGCAGCCTTATTTTGTACTTTTTACTGATAGAAAACATCTAATTCAAGCAGCAGATTTATCTGGAAAAAAAATCAGCCTAGCTGTGCAATCTTTCCCCATCTTAATACAGTACTGTGTATTTCTAAAAGCTGGCTCCAATTTTTGGAGGGTATATTAAAAATAGGTATTACTTCACTTGCCATTTTTTTATCTCTGTCTTCTGGAATCCACAAATCCACTGGAATACTAATAGTTTTAATCTGTGTACAGTTGTTTTATACTTTTTGTGGTGCAGAAACCTTTGAAAGAGCTGCATTATGGATTGTTAAGAAGGAAGCATGCACTATACAAATTATTTCAATAATTTTCATGTTCTCCATATGGTTTTACTCCATCAGAATGATCTCTTCACTAACAGCCTGTATAGAGAAAATGTTATGAATTCTGATATGACATCTCAGCCTTAAGTTTCTAATTTTAAACCTTAAAAAAAAATGGTTTCCCCTGCCAGTCATGGCTGACTCTAGAGAGCAGCTCTCATCACCAGTTCACAGACAAGAAAGCCAGCATTTTTCTGAAGATACATCCTTGGTCATGTGCCTGGCATGACTACATACCAAGGTTCATGGAACTCTGTTACCTTTCCCATCAAAGGTGGTACCTATTTGTCTACTTGCATTTTTACAAGCTTTCAAAGTGCTAGGTTGGCAGAAGCTGGAGCAAGTAGCAGAAGCTTACCCTGTTACATGGCAGTGCTTGGATGTCGAACTGCCAAGCTGCCAATCTTTCAGCTGACAAGCACAGAGTCTTCACCTCTAGGCCCCCATGTCCCAACAGAGAAAATATTATGAATTCTGATCTGAGATCTCAGCCTCAAGTTTCTAATTTTGAATCTTTAAACCTGCAGCCAATGCTTAGCCTTTTTCTATTTATTGTATATCACCTCATGTCCCTTCTCTCTGTTCATACCCTTAGGGGGGGAATATGATATCATATATCTTGTGTTTCCTCTTGTTCCTGCTTTGAGTCACTGGGATACCTACTTTTCAAACTTTTAAAATGCTTAGAAATTGTCTTTAGAGTCTGCCAATCTCTGCTGATCTCCATAGTTCTATGATTATGGACATCCCTATATTTTTATGAGCCATAAACTTGAAGAGAATATGAGCAAGGAATGGCTATGTTCAAGATATTCACTGGCATTTATTTGTTTTGCAATCAACTTTTCTACAAAATCACCCATAATACAAGAGCCTGGAGAGAGATGAAGGGATTTTTTTAGTTGCCAGATGAATGTTCTTTGATTTATTGTGGTGAGATCAAAAGACCCTTAGTTATTGATCAAACTGAGATAGTATGTGCAATCTATTATTGGTTGACATCATAGGGGTCTACCATCATAAGATTATGAAAAAATAGCAGCACCTGTTTTGATATCATAATTTTTTTTGACATCTTTTCATTATTGTGGTCTTAATGGATGCCAATGACCTTCTAGTAACCCAGCATAAAGAAGCAATTGTGAGTGGTTGCAAACTTGCTGGCATCTGGGGCTAGAAGAACTGTGCTGTTCAACTCTAGCCAACCACTAGATGACAGCAAAGAGCTGTAGAAAAATCTTTTTCTTTGTTGCCATCTTGAGGTGTTTTTTATTTTTGCAGCTCAGAACTAATAGCCTTAGCTACATTACATTAAGCTTGCATTACAGAACACCTTTCAAGTAGAGGGGAAGGTGTGAATAAAACATACATTAATAAAAAATTGGAAGCCCCACGAATAATTTAAAAAGGAGTGTTAATTGGTGTAAGATGGTGTAATAAATTGCATTAAGAACTGAATCTGAGTACAAGTGTTTGTAGGTTTGCTACTAGTTCTGCATTGCAAACATCCTGATGACCACTAGATGGTAGCAAAAAGATACAGAAAACTCTTAACTCTTTTCTGCCATCTAATGGTCATTTGATTTTTTCTAGCTGTCATTTGGTCCCTAACATGACCAGAGATTTTTCTCATAGAAAACCGAATGCTCCCTTGGGTTGCAGAACTATAGCAGAGGTTTTTAATGTAATACTACTGATGGTAATATTGCATATTTCAAAGACAAAAAGGAATTTTCATAGCTTGGTAAAATGCCAAGGGAGGCATAAAGATACATCAGGTTACATCTGGGAAAGATTTTATAATTGAAACCCTCAGTAGGTGGGATATACATAAGACATCTGCAACTCCTCTTTGCATCTCTTTTATAGTTGTTACATTGTCTCTCATGCAACAACTAAGCAGGTGGTGATTTTCATAATGAGGAGTTAAGAGAAAGGACCATCTACTTAACTTGAGCACATCAGGTTGACTTTGAAAGCCAGGGACAGACCCTATGAAATGTGGCCACTCTACTTGCACAGAGAGAGGCAGACTTAGATGCAAATATTTATAAAACCACATCAAACAAGCTGAGTTGGTCATTGGGTTTAACATTTTATTGTTTTGAGCTTTCGAGCTCATACTTGAGTTCATCATCAGAGAACCAAAAGTCATGCCTTCACAATGTTGCAATCCGTCCCCATTTTGCACTTCCACCTCTCCCTTTATATTCAAATAAGCTTATGAGTTACTCTCCTGTCAATTTGCTGTCTCTGCTTGCTTCTCCTCTGCTGTTACAGAGCACCTGGTAGACTGATGGAAATTCTACACTTCTATTAACAGACTCAGGCCCCCTGTCTGTTAAAAGAAGTGTATAATCACCATTGGTTTGCCAGGTGCTCTGTAGCAAGCACAGGGGAGGCAAGCAGAGGCAGCTGATTGAGATGGTGTGATGCACAAGCTTATTTAAATGCAAAGGGAGAAGTGAAAGTGCAGTGCAGCATGGGGAGGGATTGCAATGTTGTGAAGGCATGTATTTTGGTTCTCTGATGATGAGCTTGAGTATGAGTTTGAAAGCTCAGAACAATAAGATTTTAAACCCAGTGATTGAATCAGTTTGGTGGATGCAATATTATCTTGGGACACACATTTTTATATTTATTTATGAAACTGTTTATCTCCTAGCCATATCTAATTATAACTGTTAAGCAAGGAGTTAACCATGATGGAATTATATTGATCTTGGTTTTGGTATTTTGGGTGCAAATGTACAGTATGCCTGAGAAGATTTTTCAGTTTGTATTCTGCCGGAAGAGCTTCAGACTAGAATATCCAAAAAGAATATTTACAGAGTAGTTAAACTGAAATCCTTAGAATTAATACCACTCATGTAATTCCACTAACTTCAGCAGAATGTAATTGATTTAAACCAAAATGTTATGGTTTAATAAGAGTGATGTTATATATGCTTGCATGTGTTTGCACACAAACACACACAGAGAGCTGCCTCTTCTTTATGTTATAACAAACTGCTGATACACTCTTCATTCTCACTTAGGATCCTTTGACAAAGTGGGGATAACAATCTGCAAGTGTATTACTGATCAATCTACAAAATTTTTAACTATCAGGTTTGTGCTGATTCCATATCACTCATTATTTACATTTCTCTTTTTGAGCAAGATGGGATGAAGCCAGAAGAGAAAATACAGCCAAAGTATACTGAGGTTATAAGTAAATGGCACCGATTTCAGCCTTAATATATCAGGGCCAAATAAATAGGGATTAGTACAAAAGTTGAAGATTTCATTATGTGAGGCAGTCAATGGGCCACTAGGAAAGTTTTTGAGATAACATATCAAACCAAAAAAAGGTATTTGTTTTGTCAAGCTGCTTTAATTCATTCCCTTGTTTACTTTTAAATCAGTGCTGTGAGGAGCGTTAATAAATTTGATCACCTATGGCCTTCTGAAGTGATGAAGGACATTTGTATGCTTTTTGCAAAGGACACAGACCATGCTTTACTAGCAGTGGAATTCAAAGCATTGATTTATTTGTGAGACCTTGGAGCACAGTGGCGCCCTTCGACATGGGCTACCCACATTCCAGACCCCTTATTTGACAAAACACACAGCTGGCACAGAAAGTTTCTATGGCTGCAAGCAGTTGGCAACCTATATAACAATGTATCAGTTTAAATCACAAAGTTATAGAAAGGAAGCTGGAGATAATCTAGCTCAACCACCTACTCATGGCAGACTCTACAGTGGGGTGCTGTTTACGGTTCCTAGCTCATGTCTCTGTTTAACTATATCTGGTGAAAGAGAGCCAGCCATCTTTTGAGAAAACTATTCATTTCCAAGAAAAGTTCGAACTATTAGATATTTGATTCTAACATTTACTATATTCTGCTTGCATTTGATTTCCACCTCTCAGTTCCAACTCTTCTCTCTGGAACAGTAAAGAACAAATCTGCTCTGTCTCTTGTATAGTAGCCTGTCAACCATTCCCTAATCTCCCTTTCAGTAATTTTGTTATGGATTTTAGGATTGCAAACTGGAAGTTCTATAGACACTTTGATTCAAGAGTAGGCATTCCTGGAGAAGTTCCTGAACTACAATTCCCAGCTCCTCTTCAAAGAATTACATATGGTGAGGGCTGCTGGAAAATTGTAGTTTAGTAACATCCCCAGAACTACAGGTTGCCTATCTTTGCTAATTTTAGTTGCTTGAATAGTTTATGGCAGGATTGGACAATCTTTTTTAGCTTGTGGGCAAAACTTTAATTTCTGACTTGTCTGGGGGCATGAACATGATATTTTACCATCACGGGAGTCAATGAAGCAGACAGTTCAGATCTATTTTTTCTTGGTTAGGGACTTCGGGAGAGTTTAAAAGATAAACTGGGTGCCTTTGGTTTAATAGGTGCTTATAATATTGACATTGCCTCTTAAAGCTCTTTCAAAACAAGAAAAAAAATCTGTTTTGGAGGAAGAAAAGCCTGAAATCATGTCATTTTTGAAGACATTGTACCCCAACCCTATATCTCTTCCCATGAGAAAAATCAGATCAATTTCAATTCTATCTATTGAGGAATGTTGTGTTCAGAGAGGTTCTAGAGTCATAAATGGGCTAGAAGATTGATGCTTTTGCTCAAGAGGCTGAAGGTTGCCCATTATGGTTTAAGGATTCCCAATAATTCAAAAGTTAGAGGCATTCTATAATGAAGAAAAGCAAAACTGTACCAAGATGGGGCACCTTTCCCCATTGTGAGATAAAATACTATCCATCCATCCTTGAGTTGGCAGAAAACTATGCTGTCTCTGTTGTCTATCACTGCAGATTCATAACTTCCTTTCAGAGGCCAACAAATTCTACATAGCTTTCATGCAATTAAGGACAACTTAAGCCTATTTTACTCATGGACTGGGCATGAGAAGAAGGCTATATAATGAAGTCAAGGTAGAAGAAAGAGTTGTTTGCCCCATAGTTAGTACAAGGGAAGAAAGGCCTCTTGAGGCTATTGTGACACAGGAGACAAGGCTATAATAGAGCCAGTTCAGTCTTCTCTTACAGAAGAACATGAAATTGAATGTTTTGTAAACCTAAACTAAGTCATAATGGCTATGTATTAACTCTACTAACAGGCATTTATTTCCTTAATGCTTTCTGCAGGGGAAACTGAGTAGGAGGGAGTGAATGAAATCACAACCTGCTGATTGGCTTTCAGTTGGCTTTGGGTTGGCCAGCATGGTAATGAAATACTGGACCAAGTGGAACAGGACTGTTTGATCCAGAAGATTTTTCTTAATGGTCTTAATGAAATCAATGAGAATCTTTTTCAGAATATAACAAAAGAAAATACTTCTGTTCAATCATGTGAATTTTATTTATAAAATCTATTTTCATTACAGATGGCTTAGATAACTTTACAAGGTAGCTTATTAATTAATTTATTTATTTATTTGGAAAATATTATTACTGGCCTTTCCTTAAAAATAACCTTTGAATAGGAATATAAAAGTGAACAAAAAAAACATGCAAAATGGACAAAAGTGAAATTCATAGTGAAAGTTAGTAGCAACAACCACTAACACAATTAGGAAAGTTTCCAGCAAAACCAGCATGAACAAATAAGTTTTCAGTTTATGGAAGAGAATTCTACAGTCTTTTTCCAAATGGGTACAAAAAGCCTTTGATGCTGTAACCTAGGGATCTTCTGAGGATGGACATCACATGGTAGACTTCTGTAAAACCACCATTTGAAACAGGATGATCAGTGTTTTTCAGTCAAGGTAATAAAACAAATCAGTTGAAATATAATCCTAGAATCCTTTTGATGCCTGGGGTTTTACACCCATTCCTGTTTACTGAGCCAGTAATTTCAGTGGAGAATAAAACAATGTAGAAAAATGATACAAGTATAAAGAAACTAAAAAAAAAAATGGGAGATGTGTTCATTTTATCCCTAGAAATCTAAGAGCCTTAAGAAGATCCCAGACTGAGCCATCTTACTTGACATAACTATTTCACCAATTCAGTCAATATATTTGTTTCAGGGAACTGAATTTTACAGTACACTGAAGTACATTCAGGCAAATTTTTAAAGAGGTAAAAAGTAAAACATAAGTTCTGCTGGTTTCTATGTATTTGTTTTTTACTTTGGTATTTAGCTTTTCCTCAGTCTCCCCTTTTAAAAAGAACAGGTCCATAATCAAATGACTGTTGCTATTTTTAAGCTAAATTCTTCGTCTTCCTTTCTTCATAATCATACTAGGATAAAAATGCTGACATTTAATTTCAAATGTTTTCTTTTCAGAAAAGAAATGATATGCCCCCACTCCTACTAAAAATAAAGGATACATTGCTAGTGATTGGAAGGCCAGCAAGGTTTGATAATATGGTTTGTATTATAGAGCTGTCCTCCCCCTATGCTTACAGCTAATCCTTATCTGCAAAATAAAATATTTCTGCTGTTAAGCATATCCCCACAGCAGCGGCAGCCTTCTCTTTTCCAGTGGCCAGCTGGATGCCAGTTTGGATGTTGCACTGCATTCAGATCACTTTAATCTACTTCTATTTCCATTCCAAGAACACCATTTGTACATTGTCCAGTTTGGAAATGTTAACTTGACACTACTAGCCACGATGTGTCATTTCTCTTCAAGTGGCAAATCTCCAATAATCTGCCAGTGGAGTATTTACACTGAAATGTTTCTACACATCAAAAATATACTATTTTCTCTTGTAACAGGGCATGCCAAAATGTGAATATTTACTAGCTAGTGGCTGAGCTGAAACTAGCTGTGGACACTATGCTGGGGTAGACAAGTTTTGTTTTGTTATGCAAGTAAAAAAAAGCAAAATTTTCTCTTGCCAGATGTGTCTGACTTTAGGGGGCAGTGCTCATCTCTAATTCACAGCTGAGGGAGCCAGCATTACTCTGAAGATGCTTCTGTGGTCATGTGGCTGGCATGACTATACACGAAGGTACACAGAATGCTGTTACCATTCCCACCTAAATTAGATTGTACCTATTTATCTATTTGCATTTTTACATGTTTTCAAATTGTTAGGTTAACAGGAGCTGGGGCAAATAATGGGATCTCACCCTATTATGCTGTGCCTGGGTCTCAAAATTGGGCTGCCAACCTTCCAGTTGACAAGCCCAGTGTCTTAACTACTCAGACACCATGCCACCATTTGTATTGCAAAGATCTATCTTCAGAAATTGAGACTTCACTTTCTCCAGAATACCTTCTTTTTTTTTTGCTCTCTCTTTCTGACATTTTTGTTTCTTACTTCTGTCCTGAACATCAGACTGCTAAAATGGGACATGCTAGTTCTTACAAGGGATCTCTTTTGAATTAAGTCATGGGCTGTGTAATATTAAGCTGAAGGCTGAAATATAAGCAGTTGTATTTTATATAGCTATTAGAAGTCATGATAGAGAGGCAGCCTAAATGATATAGTTTAGGCATACGTTGCAAGTCCAAAACGTTCCAAGCTCAAAAAGCTATCAGAACAAAACCCATATTTCACATGAAAATGTTGCTGTTCTCAGTGATGCTGTGTCAAGTATTTTAGCTACCTTGAGCATTGCAGCTGAACTTCTATTTTACGACTTGTGATTAGGTTGGGGACTTTTTTCCTAGCTTAGCGTGTTGTGGCACAGAAACTCTCTGTGTATGTATTGCTATAAGTCTAGACTGGATGGGATGATGTGGAAAATGGAGAACTGAGGGAAAGCAGCAGTTATTAAGCACATGTCTCGTATCAGGAGTAACTCTGCTGTTTCCTATTTCTTCAGTGAGGACTCAACACTCCTGACAGCTGCCTGGCAGGTATCTTACAATGCTGCTATTTTGTTTTAAATACTTGTTTCAGGAAAGTTAGAATTCATGTGGCTGGGTTGCATATGTGTTTTATTTTCTTTCTTGTGTACGGAGGTAGCAGGCAGATAAAAGTAAGTTGATGAGTGTGCATAGGGCCTGTTCTGCTTCAGACACAAGTCTTGATAATATTGTTGAGGATGAAAGTTTTTGGCTGTATGTTAATGGTTTGCGTTAGTTTGTTGAGTTCTGGTGCATGCTTGAACTCTGCAGGCTTTTGTGACATGTGTTGTGTCATGCTAAGTTTAAGAAAACATTTATAGGTCTTTATTTTCTCTACTCAAAATAAATATCAGTACCAAGTAGATATAGCTACTAGTCAATTAGTTCTGCCAACTTGATGATCAAGGATCAGCAAGATCCATGACATGCATATGACTACATCCTGATAAGGAAATATTAAGGTAAAATAATGGAATATAATGGGCAATTTATATCTTGAGGTCAAGATAAATAATAAGTAGACCCAACTTACCAAGTGTTTTCTTAGACTGCACACTGAACTGTAATTTTATATGAACTTGACTTTTGAAAAAAATTCAGGGAAGTTTCAATATCACTTGCCTTGGGATGCTAGTAAATAAAATCAACTTCAGATAAATGGGAAATAGTTTTCTACTTGACAAACCTTCAGACTCTGTCACACACTATAATATTTTATTTGTATTTATTTGTATCCCACATTTATTATGCAGATCTATAGCTCTGATGGGCTTCAATTTGATGTTGAAGGGTCTTTCTGCCACAACAAAAGGTG
>JANHZU010001643.1:22623-37009 GCA_032468055.1 Acrochordus granulatus
CTTTCTCTCTATAAATTTAAATCTAAGTTTACACTCACCAAATTGTTATTATTAGTATATACACCAAAAATATAGTGAGATATCTATATGAACATATCTACACACACACACATGCAAGTACAGGTGACATATTTCAAGTTTTATTTTTGCCAAAAATAGCTCGTTTTTCCTATTTTTTTTACCAGTGAAATATATTCTACCAAATTAACAATTAAATGAGTGTTAATATTTTAGTTTCTTATAATAGTAGAAATAATCTTAGCCTTCCTTAATTATTGGAATAAGGGACAAGGAAGGTTAAGATTATTTCTACTTTATTATTTCTTCCAAGATTCAACAGTTGGACCTCATAGAAATTGCTTCGATAAACAATTTCTTCCTTTGCATATTCCATGTGAACTTAAAAGAATCAAGTCAATAAAGCTAATTCCACAAAATATATTTGTCTGTAAGATGCCCCAAAGATGTATTTTTCATGAAAATGTTCTGTTGATCACAGAATTGGGATAGCACTCTAAACTATCATGGAAGTTTTGAGAAGGCAAACAGGAGAAAAAACATCATCCAGGTTTGTGAGCAGACCTAGGTAAGAGACAATTGAATGTTTAAGGCATGTGGTTCTAGGCTTTTGCCTAGATATCCTATGCAAGTTTGGTTGAACTCAAAGACCAATCATAGGGCTTTTCCTCAGGGCTGAGTTAAAATGTTACCTACTATTCCTTTAGCTGGCAAAATGTACTTTGTCATAAAATTTTCTACTTATTTTCTAATTAATGATTCCTATTTTGCCATAGAAAAGAGGCTAGCATATGGGGCTGTCCCTGTTTATTGCAGATCAAGTTAAAAAGGTGGATTGTCCTGACCATTTTCTCTCCTATGACAGGACTTGCCAATTGGAAAAGCCACTGTTCTCAATAAAATACTCTGGGATTGGGTGGGTTCAGACATAGGTTTAGAATAGTGGGTTTAACTACCCATCAAGCTGCCTACTTAGCAAGCAGATACTAAGGGGAGGGAGCATAAAGTGAAGTCAAAGGGAGCTTTTCCAGTTCCTTCCCCATGCGTATTATACATCACTTGAGCTGTTTCTGGAAATAGGTATATTAGTCTTGAAAAAGTGCTAAGATCATGTTACCAAAAGAAAAAAGCCTTGTAGGATATAGCTGGAGGAAAAAAACCTTCTTCAAAGGAATAGCAAAGTTCAAGGAGTCCAGTGTTCAACAAATGCAGTTCTGACCTTGTGAATGGCAGTGCTCAGGAATAACTGTTGGAAAGGCCATGGAAAATGTATATATGCTAGAACAGGCTTCTGGATTTTGCAGTTATTATTAGCTTATGTACAGTCATTAACATGTCCTCTGGTGCAATTCTTCTAGCCAGGTATTCAATATTAAGTTTCATGAGGCAGAGACTTGGACCCAATGAAAAGATGAGCTCAAGAAAGAGCTACTGTATGAACTTTGTTCTGTTTTGTTGCATTGCAGCTAAATTCATAGGTAATGAATTTACCTATGAATACTAGGCATGCCATATTTGGATAAAAGGTACAAGTTGGTCAGTATTTTTATTTTTGATATACCAGAAGGCAGCTGTTATGAATAGAGATCTGTGTTTGCATTAACAGTAAAGACAACAGGATCAATTGCTTTCATTTCAGTGGAATTTTTCTCTATCTGTTGTACAGGAAGTCCTCAATTAAAGGCTATTTGTTCAGTGATTATACAAAGTTACGACAGTACTGAAAGAGGAAGCATATGGTCAGTCCATGAAGTTGTGGCTGTTGCAGTGTTCCACAGTCACTTGATCACCATTTATGATCTTCACTGTTGGCTTCCAAAAAACAAAGTTAATGAGGAAGCTGGCAGGAAGTTGAAAGTCATGGTCACAGGACATCATGCTTAACTGCATGGGTATTGCTTAACAAACACAATTTAGCGTAGTTCCTTATGTATAACATTCTACTACCAGAGATCTGTTCTGATTGATAACAGATTTGAAAAACAAACCAAAGCAAAACCTAAACATGCTGATTGAAATAAAAAATTCTTGCAAATTTGTGAAAAAATGCAAAAATCATAATCAGAAAGATAAGTTGATATGCCAGTATAGTTGATATTCCTCAGTGTAGTTGAGATATAACAAAGCCATGAAAATGTATAGTTGCAAGAGAAGAACCTCAACGATTGTTCCTTCTTTGCTTTTTCTATGCCATGTCCTCTGCAGGTCCTCATAGGATTGCTCCTGCTAGTGCTGTTTTTGGAGTAATTACCAAGCAATCTGATGGGAGATAGATACTTATGATGGCTTGGGGATATTAAAAATATGTAGGTATGAGAAACACTTATCAAAGTTATTTTAGAGTTATTCGGTTACTCATGCCCTCATCATCTCAATCCTGGACACTGTAATGTGCTCCACATGGGGCTTCCCTTGAAGAGTATCCGGAGATTGCAGCTGGTGCAGAGTGCGGCTGCGCGGATGGTTTTAGGGGCCAATAGATTGGCCCACATAACACCTTTGTTCCGCGAGCTGCACTGGTTACCGGTTTGCTTCCGGGTGCAATTCAAGGTGTTAATATTGACCTTTGAAGCCCTTCATGGCATGGGACCAGGCTATCTGAGGAACCGTGTCACTCTGATGGGGAGTTCCTGGCCCACCAGAATCAGCAGAGGAATCCTTCTCTGGTTCCTGTCGGCCAAGGAATTCCGGTTGGCGGGGCCTAGGAGAAGAGCCTTCTCTGCCGTGGCTCCTGCCCTATGGAACATCTTGCCCCTTGAGCTGAGGGCTGCCCCCTCCCTGATGGCGTTCCAGAAGGGCCTTAAGACCTGGCTCTGCGAGATGGCATGGGGCTCCAGGTGGGGCCCATTATCATCATGGAGGTGGCTAATGTATTCTAAGCCACCCTCACCCCCCCTTTTTATGTATGAAATCTTTTTAGCCCACCTCGCTAGTCTGCCAGGTTTTTTGTTTTAATGGTTTTATTTTATTTTTGTTTTTAATTGTTGTTTTTAGTGTTGTTAGCCACCAAGAGTCTTCAGATTTCGGCGACATATAAATTAATTCATAAATAAAAACTGAAGGTGCTGTATTAAAGATTGCACTTCATGTACATGCTTAAGCCTCTCCTCTGGGATTAGTGCCTTACATATAAACCAGGAAATAAGTCCCACTTAACTCAAGAAAATTTGCAAGTGTTCAGATCAAAGCATTACCTGTTTTTTTATATCTGGCACAGATGTGAAAATGAGCACAACTAAATTCACATGGTAGTGGCTGATTTCTTGATCTTCTGGATCCCACCCTGTAGACATCCATGTAAGAAGCTACAGAGATTGAAGTTATAAATACAAAATAAATAAAATTATTTTAAACAACTCTATTGCTTCTGAATCAATGAATAATGCAATTTAAATTTTAACTTTCTTACCCTAACCTTAAGTATTTGTTTTCTATAATGTTTTTTTCTGTGACTTTAGGCAATCCTTTCTTTGACAGCTCTACTTAAATTGATTTTACAAATAATTAATGAAGAAATTGTCTTTGCTACATTTAGTAATTTCAAATTCCATTTTCTCTGAAAAGATAGAAACATATAATTGGAAGATATGGCTTCATTCATTTGTGTCACTCAATATTTCTTCAGCTTTCTCTGTGAAACAGTAGAATACTCTGTGTTCCAGGCCATAACATTTAATGGTGTCTAGATAAAAGACATAAAACTTTCTCTCCTCAGATCTAGGGGCTCAAAATTGATTCTGCTGTTCTGTTCTAAAGTTGTCTACAACTGATGGCCTTGTGCATAGAATCAATTTGTTCCCATTATTTCCAAAAGTTCAAAAATGGCTACTTTTGAAAGGAGCTTATTGAAAGCATGGTTGCTTTTTCTATGTTGGTCTGATGGTCTTTGAATCATATTTTCAGAAATTATTTTTTAAACAACCAAGAACATAAAATAAATTAGTCAGACAGTTACAAGTCCCTATTTTTTTTAAAAAGTAAATGAATTAGAATTCACTTCTAACAGTTCAGCTTCATTTTCTCTTTCTTTTTTTCTTTCTTACATATTATCCACATTAATCCTATGCCCAAAATAAATCACTAGTGATTTGCCAATAATGTGAAACCTGATCCAACTTAGAATATTACATTAAAATGAAAATGACTGTAGAAAGAAAATCAACTAAAATAAAATCACACACTACTGAAACTGCATCTAACAGCATTTCTAACTATTATTTTCCTCTTTTTGTTTAACATTTTGCTAAATATTATAGTTCTATTATAATAGTTTGAAAAGAAAGTGAGTCCAGAATATGTGGTCTTAATTTTTTTTAACAAAGAGGGCTACAAGTTTTAATAGTGAATTAATCATAATTTGTATTGATTGATAAAAGAAGTCAATTAAAGAAATTACATTTTGCTTAATTAATAGCAAGCTACATTACTTTCTGTGTATCTCAGTGCAGATACTGTAAGGACTTTCCGCATCAGATGACCAGTCTTTTAAAGAGGCATATAAATACAAAATAGATAAATTTGGAGTCTAAATCCAAGAACACTGGAAAAGAAATGTGTTTATTATCTTCAAAAAGGGAAGAAGAAGGATCTGGAAACATTTTAACTCTGTTTTGATTCTGGGCAAAATCTTCAAACAAATAAGCTTGTTTATGAGTACTTGAATAGGCAGGCTGCAGTTAATTGGAACCATCATAGATTTTGTAGAAATAAACCATACCAAATTATCCTCATCTTCTGTTTAAATAGTTCCTATCTTAATAGTTCAGGAAACTATAGAGGTAGTGCTTCTTGATTTTAGCAAAGCCTTTGACCAAATGCCTGCTCTGTAAAATAAGGACTGGACTATGCTATTAGGTAGATTCATAATTAGCTAAAGGACTGCACCAAAACAATGTTCATTAATGTTTCTACTATAGGTTGGAAGCAAGTATTGAGCCTTTTCTGTCCTGGGACCTATGCTGTTCAACATTTTTATCAAAGACTTGACTGAAGGAATCGATGCAATATATTTCTAAAGTTTAAGATGATACAAACTAAGAATGGCTAATACAGGTAGTTCTTGCTTAGCAACCAGAATTAGGACCAGAAACTCTGTTGCTAAGCACAAAATCAGACTGCAGTAGGATTACAACATTACTTACCATTTGGTCATTAAGCAAATAATTGCAGTTGTTAAGCAAGATATCATATGACTGTGACTTGCAATTTTACTTCCACTTTTCCATTAACTCTGCTTGCCAAAAGTCAGTGGTGAAGCATGTAAATGGCAATCACATGACTTCAGGAAGCTGGAACAGTCATAAATGCATGCTAATTGGGAAGCAACTGAATAGCAATCAGGATGCTGTGTTAATTGTAAATGTGAGAACTGATAGCAAAACTGGGGTTTCTTTACAGCACTGTAACTGTTATTGGTCACTGAATGAGACAATCAGTAAGGAGGACTACCTCTATATTTGACTGAAAGAGAAATAGAAAGAAGATTCAAAAGTATACAGATAGATTTGAACAATGGCTGAAATAATTAGGATAGAATTGAGACAATTCTGAAGTTCTGCATCCTAATAGGAAAAATGTAAGCACACCTGTACAATGACTTGATAATAGTCCACGGTAAGGAGTCTGGTAGTCCTGCTCACCTATGTAAATTAAGTTATGTTTTCATCAGCCTCAAGACCTAATATAGTCTTATACTTTTATTTGCACATTGTTGATACTGCACTTCATTATGTGTTTCTTACTAATGAAAATTCATACTATAGCTTACAATAACTATAAAAACAATAAGAACAAAAAGCATAAAATCTAATCCAACAAAAAGAAATCAGATCAGGACCAGACATAGCAATACTAAAATTTTACTAATCTTAACATTTCAACATCTCAAGGATCTATAAACTGCTAACCACAATGCCCTGTGCCGGTTTATTTAAAAGTAATATCTCAGCATATTCAGGAGACATTACTCTCTAGTCAATTTATCTTTAGGAAAACCTGAACAAGTTAAAGAACCTGGAAAAAGACCTTAGGGTAGATAAAAGGTAAATCCTTAAGAAGAGTATTCGATATAAGTATGCCATCACTGAAAACATCCTTTCTTCTCTAGCTGCTGCTGCACCTCTCCTGATGAGAGGTAGTTGAAGAAGCCTTGGTGGATTTGTTTCAGAAAGTCTGTCCACAGATAACATGAAATATATCATGCAAAAATATGAATTATGAATGCAGATTTCTTTAAGCAGCTGAAAGCCAGTGTTTCAAGGTAATTATCAGCAAGCATTCCCAATGTATTGTTTGCTAACACAGCACTTCTTAGATTGAAGCACTTAGTGTCCCACTGACAGTAAGATATTAATAAAGACAATAAAATTATAACGATGAGTGAGTGTGGATGATACTACAGCAGAAGCCCCAATTTATACTCACATTTAATTATGCATAAATAAAACATTACCACAGACTTAATAGTCTATAAAAATTCATCAGGCTACAGTTTACAACTTTTGCCTAGCAATTTGCTTCCTGTCTTGAAATCTGTTTTCTTTGTTATTCCTTCATCGGTCATGCATTAACTTTTCTTGCATTTTTAGGAAATGTAAATACTACATCATCTAGACAGCAATTTACATGATTCTACCTGGTGAAGCAATACATGGCCCAGAGGATAATTAAGTTACAAACAAATCAACATAATTTTAGCCACTGCAGTCCCCAGACAAGAGGTTAGTTTTCAAATGAGGAAAAAAATATTGCACAAAAACAGATATAGATGAAACAAAATAATATTTTATTTATGGCAAATGGCATACAATGTCAGGCATATCCACAAAACTATATTACAAAATGGTCCTGGCAGCTTAGTTGCTAATTCATTCAGTTTGCACTTGCACGTTTACTCATGGTGTTCCACAGGAGGTGAACTAGCTTGCACCAGCAGCGTTTGGATTGTTGGCTTATCCAGGGCTTTGCATCTGGGCAGATCCAGTGCTGGCTCCCACTGTCCTTGCAAATGCAGCTAGCTTTTTCTCACTGAAATGGTTTATCTACTCACAATATTGCATGCTTTCAAATTGCTGGGTGGGCAGGAGCTAGAGGCAAGTGACAGGAGCTCAGTATGTCACATGATGCTGTGACTTGAACCTCAGGAATATTGGTAATTCCTGGTTGACAGATCCAGATATTACCCTCAGTCTTCTGTTAGATCTAACAGATTCAACTAAATTGTATAATATAGTGCAGAAATCAGCCAAAACAAGCATGCTTCCTGCATACGATAGAAAAGCATTAACAATATAACCAAAGATTTTAGATATGAAGCTGTGGGGGAAACAAGGACTGAACCATGTGTGAAGAGGGGGATCAGCCTTGAGTCACTGCATGTGATCAAATGAAGGAGGGGCATCATCCAGGAGGATTGTTACCTATAGCCCAAGGTCATGAGCTTTCATATCTTAGATGGAGAAATTCTTGTATTCACATAGAGCCATTACAGCAACAGATCAGAATTGCTTTCATTTCTGTCAGTTCATTTCATCCCAACATTAATTTCTCCTTCTCACAAAAAAAGAAGAAGAAGAAAGGAAGAGTTACATTTTTTCTATTTTGCTGAAAGGCATACAGGAATTTGAGCATGGCTTCTGACCCTCAACAAATAGGTGTGGTGGAAGACCAGACAACTTTTGAAGCTGTTCTACACAAGCCAGATGGTGTGGAAAACAAAGTCTGGAATTTGTTACTGTACTACAATTAGTGCAACAGGTGAAGGCTACACTACAGAATCATCCTGTTCCAGTTCCCATCCTGGACCACATTTTACAAGCAGTAATTCAGAGGGACCAAGCCTGTCTGCCTGAGAGGTATGCTGGCTAAGTGGAGAAGATTAAGACATTTATTGCTCAATGTGAGTTATTTATGGGTATCTGTCCTGGGGAATTTCTAACTGACCAAGTTAGAGTTTCTTTCATTTTGAGGATCATTAGATATAACCCAAGGTCAAGAGGTTTTGCACTTTAGAAGGAGAAATTCTTGTATTCACACAGAACCATTAACACAGTAGATTAGAAATGCTTTTGTTTCTCTCAGTTCTTTTCATCCCAACAGAAGTATTTTATTTGCCATTAAAGTAAAGTCAAGGGATGTAAAGAGGGTGATATTATAGAAATGACATGTCATCATAAAAACATCTCATCCCTGGTATCTATTGTGGCCACCCAAGGTTCATCATTACCCAGGTAATGAATTCCACTTTCTTTTAACTGTTCTAATCTCCTTCCAATCAGCTGCACTGGATAACCCAGAATCTTATTTTGAGGAAAAGAAATCTTGTCTATTTGTTCGATGCCATGCACAATTCGAGAAATCTCAATTGTGCTTTTCTTTCACTCTAAATTAAAGAGTGCCATATGTTCTAGTCTTTTCTAATAAGTGTCCAAACTCTCTGATAAGTTTTGCTACCATTATCTGTATCTCTGTTTATTACCTTTTCAATGTACAAATCAGAAATGAATAAACTATTCCAGATATATATTTGTATAAGATTGGCAGTTTTATTTTCAGTCTTTCTGCAAATGGATCCCTAGGATTAAATTTGCCTTTCCCCCCAACTTCACTGAATTATGCATTATAGCTCCAATGTCTTTTCTTTGAATAATTACAAAAAGCTCAAACCCAATCAGAGCACACTTAGAACTCACTTTAAACTTACTTAATTGAACTGCGATTGCCATTTGGTGCACCTTGTTTAAAAAAATCGTTCTGGAGCTCCTTTGATTTTCATCACCCTGGATATTCTGATATCATTCTCAAATTGGCCAACACATTCCTTACCCTTATATCATGGGTTTCAACTACTGTAGCCTCAAATTGTGCATCAAATTAATTTATATTCTTGAAACACATGACATAAACCATAAATACCCCACCCCTCCCATTCTGCCTAGATAATTTTGGTGATTTTTATAATTTACTTTTATCTGTTATATTTCTATTTTTAATGTTTTTATTGTGAACCACCAGAAGCCATTTTTTTTAATTTGGGGGAATATAAATTTAATAAATAAATAAGTAAACCATATTTACACACCATTCAAGAGACAATGAAAAAGCTAAAAGGGAAAAGAAAATATCAGAACATATCCTCTCCAACAGTCAGCACCAAGATAAACAGGGATTAATACCAAACAAACAAACAGAAAATAATATCCTTATCAAGGAGCTACCAAAAAGAAAATACTTATACCAATACTGACAGGCAAAATACTATAGATAAACAGGGAACAAATCCCAAACTATCTAGAATGGGTAAAGATACCTAGTCAGGTGATCAAATATTTACAAGCAAACAACCAAGCTCAGACAGCACCAAAGTCTTCACAGTTCAATCTTGAACTACATATACCCTCTTCTATTGGTATATCATCCAATATTTGGAGAAAAGGCAGAGAAGGAGAGGGTATAGTATAAATGTATGATTTCATTTTTATAGTGAAACAAATTTTTATGAATGAAATGCAAAAATAAAATTCCTCATTCATAAATAAACACCGAAGAAATAGAAAAGCTTCATATTCATCCTCCCAAATAACAGTGAAGAAATTGTCAGATTCAGTTCAAAAAGACAGAGAACTAGTTAATATTTCTACTGAAGTACATATTATGTTCCTATTAGTAGTTAAGTCATCAGGCTAGAAACTGGAAGACCATGCCAGCTATTTACTCTTAATTCTAGGGAGGAGACAATGGCAAACCTCTTCCAAAAAACCTTGCCAGGAAAATTGCAAGCAGTCAGATTGACTCAAAACACGTTAACAACAATAATAATAAGAGAGAGTGCATATTGTACAAATGTTGTGTATAATACTAAGTTGCATTGTGATACAATAATGTCTTTTGTCTCTTTAGTAAGAAAGGAGACATAACTTCAGGAAAGAGTCTAAGACAAATCTTATTTACAAACTTTTTTATTTTTAATATAAAAATAATGTAGCTTGGAATATGACATAAAAGGCAATCTTAACTTTTTTTGAATCTTGAATAGAGTAGTGCAGAGAGAGGCTCAAATAAATGGATAAAATAATGTTTATATCATTTGCAGGGCTTTTATCAAGATTAAAAACTCTATGAGACAATAGGGCTTTTTATCTTTATTTTATCAACCCTGAAAAAAATTATTGTACCAATAGAAGAAGATATATATAATTAGGATTGAACTGTAGAGTCCATGGTGCTCTCTAAGCTGGTGATTTGCTTGCAGATATTTTGTTACAGAGTAGGTAACATATTCAGTATCAGAAGAGAGTGGGGTTTGCTCTCTGATTATATACAGTATTTTAACCTGTCACTGTTAGTGGGGATATTATTTTCTCTTTCATAGTTACTTGATTAAGAAGTGTATTTGTTGGTTGTTTATCTGGTGTTAATCCTGGTGTTAATCCCTGCTTATTGGCAGGGGGGTGTTATGAACTTTTTGTTTCTTTTTAGCTTGTTTATTATATCTTTTCAGTGGTGGGTAAATATTGTTTATCTCTGTGTGCCTATTGATGGCTGATCTTCCTGAGTTACAAGCTTTTAGGAATTCTTATTCTTTCTGGATTTGACTTGGTCTAAAATGGTCTAATAATGACTTGGTCTCTCAATTTCCCAGTTGAAACGACGGTTAAGTCTCTCCATGTATTGTGACATTAATGAGTTTTCATCAAGTCTTCTGTCTGCTGTTTGGTGTTCATAGATGCACTCTGCTAGTCTTCTGCCTGTCTGTCCTACAGGTATAATAACGGGCTCTTTGGAATCAGATGGAATCTGTTTCTAATAAACAATATATATATGTATAAACACACACACACACACATCTTTTAAAAAGTGAAATAGAAGAAGGAAGAACAAAGACTTTAATTGAATTTAAAAGTATAATTAAAAAGGAGCAGACAAGGATAAAAAATAACAAAATATGTTTTCAATTATATTTATTTTTCAATACGTGATATTGATTTTGCTGTAGGGAACTTTAATATCTTAAGGGAAATGTGAGAGTCAGCTTTAGTGGTAAATTTAAAAGTGGAAGAGAGGAACAAATTGGGGCAATAATTTCCTTATAAATCTATTTCATCAAAATCCAAAGAAATGTTACTGAAAATAATTCATATAGAAATTATTACTCTTATATTCCTTTTGGCATTTTGGGTTATTACTTCTATGTGTTTTCTCTGGACAAAAGCTCCCGTTATCTCTTTTTTTCCCTACTGTTTAGAACTGAGCTATTGGCTGAAAAATACGACTCTTCTTATGAGCTAATCATTTAATCAATGCATTAGCTGCCATTGTAAGTCACTCCTCTTCAAACTTTGTACTTGCTAAGAAATATCTTGGCCTAAGAAAATGGTCTCAAACAATTAGCTCAAAAGTTCTCCTTGAGTATAGCCAGTCAAATACTTTCAGCATCCTTGCAAGAATTCTCTTTTCATTCTGGTCATAAGCTCCCCTCTTTCTAAAGAGAATCAATATCAATCAATATCAACAAATATCAGAAGTAAAAATATTGATGTAACTGTTTTATTATGTAAGTTTGAAAGTGTGGGGAGAAATCCGAATTCATGGACTTTTCTAAATTGCATTTAGCTTTAAGACATTAAACCTCATAGAACTGTATTCTGGTATCCAATGAATTCTTAGAAATAATGTCCACATTTTCAGAGTTTACCCCATTGCAATTATTATCAAAAGCAGGAAGTGGCAGGTAAGTGTAAAAATTAATCCATTAAACATGACTTGCTTCTTTGAACAAATTTCAAAGTTTGTTATTTTTCCCAAGCTTTGTCAATTCTAATTTATCACTCCAAACTGAAATACAGCAAGTATGTTAGTATTTAAATTCTATGATCCAGTCAAGGTTGTATTATAGTTATGAAATCATTCATGGGTTCTTGTGACATTTGTTAATAAGTTAGAAGGTAACACATGTTGAGATTGGGCTCTTGACATTTCAAATTAAATCAATAGAAAAATTAATGAACTTATTGCTCAACTGATTTTCACAATTATAAAGTGAAAGTGTACAGAGGAATTAAAATAACTTTTTTTAGTTTTTACTGGGAAGGTTATAATGCTGGTAAAAATAATTTTAACACTACAGTGGAGCCTCACAAGTTGAGACTAATCCATTCCAGAAGAATGCTCTTAGAGTGAAATGCTCTTAAAGTGAAATGAGGTTTCACATAGGAAATAATGGAAAGTTGGACGATCCATTCCATGCCCCCAAAAATATTTACCAAAAAATCATTTTCAATGGAATTTTATGCAGAAATGATTGTTCCTAACATCTGAAACAAGTATCAATGATTAATACACATTATACAGAAGAAATAGAACAAACTAACCAGCACTATGGGATCTGCTTCAAGGCAGATTCTGGCCTCGGCTGCTTCTAGGCCTCGGCTGCTGCTAGGCTGTCTACTGTCTGGCTCCCCCTGCTGGCTTGGAGGATCCACTGCTGCCACTGCTGAGGCAAAACTGCTTTTTCTCTCAGCAACACCTTTCTGGGGGTCTTTTGTGGGCAGTTTGGAAATGTTTCTTGCCTTCATACTGTGAGGGAGAAGAGATGGGCAACAAAGGTTGGGCATGTGTGTTTTTGTGTGTGTGCGCTTTGAGAACAGTCCCGGCTGGTGTGAGGGAGACAAGAGAGAGGAGAGGAGTGGGAGGGACTGCTTGGAGGGAGAATCTGGTGTCTGAAGTCTCGGGAGTTCCATCTCTTGAACACCTTTCACTTAATTTACATTGTTTATGCAGTGAGAGAAAAGAACCATCAGCTGTGTTGTGAGATTTCCCATGTGAGCTCATCGCATGGTGCTCATCTTGCAATCAGGATGGTGTAAATCATCAACATCAACCTGCCTTACATTCTGGCAAGGTCAGTCACATGCACACCTCTCTCATGCTTCTTGATGATTTCCTTCTTCAGATCTTGAATCACCTTCTTCTTATCGCCTTTCATTTCACACTTCTTCAAGGGGCTTCCCACACACACATGCACTTACAGTACAGCACATGCACAGTAACGGAGTAAACTGCACGTGGCAGTGTTAACATAACTCTTGTGCAGTTGCTGCCTGAACGATAATGGAGTAAACCACATGGCAGCGATGGTAGAACTTCATGCGATTGCTGCCTGAACGGGAAATATAGAGCTCACTGACTGATGATGTGTAAGTTATTGCGTGAAGTTTGCTTGTCTTGTGAGTCGCCACTTGTTAGCAGAATAAATTTTATTAAATTTTTTTGCTCGTCTTGTGAAAATCTCATCTTGTGAGATGCTCATCTTGTAAGGTTCCACTGTATTTGAATTTCATATTTTTAATTATTTGCTGCTCCAAAGGTTACATTGGATGTATTTATCATGCATATCTTTGTTCCACTGAAATTACCAAAGTATTTCAGACAAAGTTATTCTAATCCATTCTGCTAGTTTTCCCCATGATTCATAAGAACACAAAGGGCTATTCACATTCAACGATTAGAACAATTAAAGCAAAGCAGGATAGTTAAATCAAACTTTGACATTTTTTGGAACAAAAACTGTAGTATATAATGATACATCTAGCTCTTGCTAAGAGTTCATCAGATAAATCAGATTAATTCAAACACATATTAATAGAAATTGTTGCTGTAAAAATTATAAAGGATAAAACATTGAATTTTGTCTGTAACTATAAGCAGCAAAATTTTCCTAGGTAGGAAAAAGCTTATGATTCATGAACTATCACATGCCTTCAGGTATTCATTTGAATGTATGATGGTTTGTTGCTCAGTTACACAGTTGTGTCTGACTCTTCATGATCCCATGGACTGCAGCATACCAGGCTTCCCTGTCCTGCACTGTCTCCCGGAGTTCACTCAAACCTATGCCCATTGCACTAATTATGCTATCTAACTATGTCAGCTTCTGCCATCCCCTTCTACTTTTTGCCTTCAATCTTTCCCAGCATCACAGTGTTCTCCAATGTGTCCTCTCTTCTCATTATGTGGCCAAAGTATTCAAGCTTTAACTTCAGTATCTGTCCTTCCAATGAACAGTCAGAGTTGATTTCCTGTAGGACTGACTGATTTGATCTCCTTGCACTCTAAGGGACCCTTAAGAGTCTCCTCCAACAAAACAATTTGAAGGCATCAATTCTTCAATGCTCAGCCTTCCTTATGGTACAGCTCTCACAGCCTATATTACAACTGGGAAAACCATAGCTTTGATTATACGGACCTTTGTCAGCATGGTAATGTCTCTGCTTTTTAATATGATATCTAGGTTTGCCATAGCTTTCCTCCCAAGGAGCAAGCATCTTTTGATTTCATGGCTGCAGTCACCATCTGCAATGATCTTGGAGCC
>JANHZU010001643.1:83725-97899 GCA_032468055.1 Acrochordus granulatus
ATTATCTGACTTTCCATTGTTTCCTATGGGAAACTGCGTTTCTCTTTACGAGCATTTTGCGCTAAGAGCATTCTTCCAGAACGGATTAATCTCGTCTTGTGAGGCACCACTGTAGTTTGTTTTCATTTCATCATGCAGAGGCTTTTCCTATCAACAATCATTCACTTCACATGTGATGATAATGACAGCATCTTGATAAACGGTGGGAAATATTATCTTCTTTTAAATGAGTATTATATATAATACTCCAATCAGAGTATTATACAAAGTATGCTCCAATCAAAGTTAAAGATCTTCAATGAGTGAATTGCTAAATACACTGCATATCAATAATACTTCAACTATCAATATCTAATGCATATACCCATCTGTGTAAGCACAGAAAGGGATTAAGAAATATTAGATCAAGTTAAGATATTAAGAATAAAAAAGATCAAGCTAATTTTCATCGCCTTTCCACATGACTCTATTATTTCACCAAATCACATATTTGATATTAATCAAACTTGCATGCAAATAATCAATTTACACCTGGAGTCCCTGGCAGTTGGGCAGCATTCTTCTTTAAATTATTTTTATTATTTTACTATGAAAAATTACATATCAATTGTTAATATAAAATGGATGTCAAAAATATTCTTCACTTTATCTCTGTTACTCTTAATAAGTTCTTTTTATACTTGATACTGGTTATTATAGGAATGGAACTGTACAAGGCAATAAACAACACCGTGAAAGACAATCCTTCCAGTTTTTAGCAAAAACATTTATTTTGGTTCATAGCATCTTTTACATACAGTGGAACACTGGAGTGTGAGTATAATTCGTTCTGGAAGAATGCTCTTAATCCAAAATGCTCTTAAACCAAAGTGAAGTTTCCCATAGGAAACAATGTGAAGTCGGATGATCTGTTCCATGCCCCCCAAATATTAATAAAAAAATCATTTTCAATAGTATTTTATGTAGAAATGATTGTCCCTAATATGTGAAGTAAGTAACCATGATTAATACACACGATAAAGTAAAAATAAAACAAATTAACCAGCAGTTTAACTTTT
The DNA here is from genome assembly GCA_032468055.1 of Acrochordus granulatus. NCBI lineage: Eukaryota > Metazoa > Chordata > Lepidosauria > Squamata > Acrochordidae > Acrochordus > Acrochordus granulatus. Next base: position 84,784 of record JANHZU010001643.1, read on the forward strand.
GCTAGATTTTGAGGCAGGGGTCCCCGAGGGCCTGATCCAAGCCAGGCAGAGAATAACGACTGTGGTTTAACTTGGGTGATGGTTCTTGATGGTCCCTCAGTTTATGGAAGAGGATTTCCACCTAACCTTGAATTCTGTTCTCTCTTTTCTGTAGTTCTTAGGAGGTTCATCTGGCCTTTCCTGGGAAGGGTGGCTGCCTTTAGGGTTAATTTTATCGCTATGGATCTGCTCTGAGGCAGATTCTGGCCATCGGCTGCTGCTCAGCTGGTGCAGTCTGGGTGGCCCTTGTTGGATAGGGAGGATCCGCTGCCGCTGCCACTCAAGGGCAAAACGGCCTTTTCCCTCAGCAATGTCTTTCTGGGAGTCTTTCTTGGGTGGTTTGGAAATGTTTCTTTCTTTCTTCTTTCACCTGCCTCCGTGCTATGAGAGGGGAAGAAGAGATAGGCAGCAAGGGGACGGAGCTGTGCAAGGAAGGCTGTGTGTGTGAGAGAGAGTGACAGGGAAGACGGAGGGTCAATCTTTGTACACTTTGAAAAGAGTCCTGGCTGGCATGAGGGAGACAAGAGGGAGGATAGGACGGGGAGGGTTATGCTTGGTAAAAGAATCTGGAATCTGAATCTCGGGAGTTCTTTCTCTTGAACAACTTTCACTGAATTTATGCTTTTTATGCAGTAAGAGAGAACCATCAGCTCCATTGTGAAATTTCCCACGCGAGGTCATTGTGCAATGCTCGTCTTGCGAGTTTTCGCTTGTTAACCAAATTAAATTTTATTAGAATTTTTTGCTCATCTTGCAGAACACTCGCAAGAAACACTCCGAGTTTCCATTTTGATCCTAGCAACTTTCTTGTTATTCTGATTACCTATGATTCCTTCTCCTCTATTCATCTTTAGAATCATTTCTTTTGTCATACCCTCAGTCAAACTGTGTCAGTAGCTTAAAAATGCTTGTCTTGAATATTTATGTTTCTTAAATACCTACACTGCAAGTTGTATGACATCTAGAGTTTCCTAATTTAGGAATGCTAGTTATATTAACAATGACACCCAATACCATGTCTGAAAAATGTAAAACACAAAGTCCACTGTGCTGTGTGAAGGGTGGAGAAAAAGCAGTGATTAAAACTCTCCTGATTATAAGAAGGAACAGGATTTTACACTGACAGTGGGAGGTCAGCTGCATTCCAAATTTTAATTTAGCTGTGTTGTGTTCAATGGTTACTGTTACGTATAAGCTAGAGACCCTGACAAATACTGGTTTTCTGTTCAGGATATGTGGTACAAGCTTATCTACCTTTAAACCCTTGTTAATTATCAGAAATTGCTCATTACTGTTCTGCCCTATGCAATTAATTACTGAACTGTTTAGTGACATTTTCTTCACAAAGAATTTTCTAGGCTTAGACTAAGTCTGCTTCCAAGAGATCTTTTGGGAAAGAATAACTATCATTGGCTTCCCATATAACAAAGTCATTCTTAACAATTGTTTTACATTCTTATTTCCCTCATATTAAATTATAGCTTATATTTTGGTCTCACCTTTTTAACCTGTTTTCCAATCCTTAACTCACTTTTGGTTCTTACCTCCAGACTATCACTTATGTATGATTCATTCTTCACAATGTCTTGGTCCTTACATCTAGCAATATAGCAGCTTTATTCTTCAAAAACTGAAAGTAGGAAATACTTTCTTAGTTTCAAATGTCATTAATAATATACAAATATAAATACACTATGTTTGTGATTTGACACATTTATGCATCTGTTAAGTGAAATCTTTGATTCTTAGTTCCTATTTATAACCCTTTTGTAGTTATTTTGGGATGACTTCATTACAGTGCTTTTCTCTTCAAAACACTCATAAAAATATCTTAAGATCTAAATAGTAATGTAGATTTTAAATAAAAAAACCTCTGAGCTGCAAAGGAATTAATCTGTTTTAGATGTTTCTTATAAAATTCAGCATCTGCAAAGGGCATACTGATTTGAATTATCCTTTCCTATCCCAGAGGGGGGAGAGGTGAGAAACCGTTATAACTGCAGCTGTTCTGTACAACATCTAGCAAGCTATCCCATCTCCTTTACATGGATGAACTGAAGTTGTATGGAAAAATACCATCTGAAATAGAATAGCTGCTCAATACTGTCCATATATACGGCCAAGACATTGCAATGGAGTTTGGACTGGACCAATATGCCACCCTCACCATCAAAAGGGAAAAAATTGTGAAAACTGAAGGAATCAATATGCCCTATGGAAGTAACATCAAGTGTCTGGATGAAGACGATTACTACAAATAACTGGGCAACTTTCAAACTGACAACATCAAGCACACTGAAGTCAAGAAGGTCAGTATCTTAAAAGTCCAAACTCAGTGGAGGAAATACTAACAAAGCAATTAACACCTGGGCAATTCCAGTCATTAAATACCCAGCTGAAATTGTGGACTGGACTCAAGCAAAACTAAAAGCCCTGGATAGGAAGACTAGAAAAATGACAATGAATCATGCCTTCATCCACACAGTGATGTTGACAAGTTCTACCTGTCAAGGAACATGGAATGTTGCAAGTACACCAGACAGCTGAAGAGGGAAAAAAGGGTATTGAAAGAATACTTGAAGGACAGTGAAAAAGATGCATTAAAGAGAGTATAGTGGGAAGGTTTACTGAGTATTGGAGAGATCAAACTGGGACACAAGCCCAAATGAAGAACAGAAAACAGACATGGCAAGGCAAAGTTTTACATGGCCAATACATTAAAAAAATAGAAGACAAAACAGATAATAACACATCTGGCAAATCTGGCAATGGTTAAGAACAGGAAAATTAAAGAAAAAGAAAGAAGGGCTAATTCTGGCTGCACAAGACCAAGCATTAAGAACAAATGCATATAAGACTAGAATTGAGAAGACAAGACAGCAGATGCCTCGTCTGCAAAGAAGCTGAAGAAACAGTGGACCACCTAGTTTGCTGCAAGAAGATTGCACAGAGTAACTTCAAACACCATGTTAAAGTAGCAAGAAGAGTGCATTGGAAGATCTGCAAAAAATACCATTTGACTTCAAGCAAGAACTGGTGAGATCATAGAGAGAGTAATAGAAAATGAGGAAGCTAAATTGCTCTGGGATTTCAGAATTCCGACAGACAGTCATCTGCCACATAACACTCGAAACTTAGCAATTGTCGATAAGAAAGACAAAAAAAAATCTCCAGTACCTGGAGATAGTAGAAGAGAAAAAACTGGAGAAAATATGGTACTTATATTTTAGTATATTTATAATAATTATACATATAATTTTAATATATGTATAATTATAAGTTATTATATATTTGTAGTTCATTTGTAGCTATGTCTGACTCTTTGTGACCCCATGGACTGCAGTACACCAGGCCTCCCTGTCCTGCACTGTCCTGCACTGCTTCCCAGGGTCCGCCCAAGCCGACACCCATCACACTGACTAGGCTATCGAACCATCTCATCCTCTGCTGTCCTCTTCTCCTTTTGCCTTCAATCTTTCCCAGCATCTCCTCACATTATGTGGCCAAAGTACTTGAGCTTCAGCTTCAGTATCTGTCCCTCCAATGAACAATTAACGTTGATTTCCTGTAGGATTGACTTTTATCTCCTTGCAGTCCACGGAACCCTCAGTATTCTCCAGCACAATTCGAAGGGATCAATTATTTGATTCACAGCCTTCCTTATGGTCCAACTCTCACAGCCTTTCATTACTGGGAAAACCACAGCCTTGACTATGATTGATATCTTCTTTTCTTGAAGAGCTCTCAAGTCTTTTCCAGTCTATTGTTTTTATCTATTTCTTTGCACTGTTCATTTATGAAGGCCTTATCTCTCCTTGCTATTCTCTGGAAATCTGCATTCATCTGGGTATATCTTTCCCTTTCTCCCATGCCTTTGGCTTTCCTTCTTTCGTCAGCTATTTGTAAAGCCTCATCAGCCACCCACTTCATTTTCTTGCATTTCTGTTTCTTTGGGATGGTTTGAGTAGCTATCTCTTGTACGTTACGCACCTCTGCCCATAGTTATTCAGGCACTACTAGATGTAATCCCTTAAATCTATTCCTCACCTCCACTATGTATATTATGTATATTCATAAGAGATATCACTGAGGTCATACCTGAATGGCATAGTGGTTTTCCCTACTTTCTTCAATTTAAGCCTGAATTTTGCAGTAAGCAGCTCATGATCTAAGCCACAGCCAGCTCCAGGTCCTGTTTTTACTGATTGTATAGAGCTTCTCCATCTTTGGCTGCAACGAATATAATCAATCTGATTTTGATATTGACCATCTGGTGATGTCCATGTCAAGAATCACCTCTTGGGTTGTTAGCCTTTGTCTTGCTTCATTTTATACTTCAAGGCCAAACCTGCCTCTTACTCTGGTTAACTTTTGGCTTCTTACTTTAGCATTCCAATCCCCTATGATGAAAAGGACATCGTTTTTTGGTATGAGTTCTAGAAGGTGTTATAGGTCTTCATAAATACGGTCAACTTCAGTCTCTTCGGCATCAGTGGTTGGGAGTAGATTTGGATTACTGTGATGCTGAAAGTTTGCTTTGGATTCAAACCAACATCATTCTGTTGTTTGGAGATTATATCCCAGTACTATTTTTCCCACCCTTTTATTGACAATGATGGCTACTCCATTTCTTCTTAGGGATTCTCGTCCCTTAGTATTTATTTTACATATTTCTATGCTACCAATCTCCAAAGATTCTTGGCGGCTTACAAACATTAGACATTATTACAATTGTATGAAACTGCACCCCCTGCTGGCTGGTGATGTTCACATCCAGGGCATCCTCCCCAGTTTCTGCTCCGCCCCCGAGACAGGCAAGTCCAGCTTCCAATTTGCTGCTCCCGTTGCTGCTGGTCAGCTCCCTCTGAAGGAGTACCCATTTATCTAATTGCATTTTTACGTCCTTTCGAACTGCTGGGTGGGCAGGAGGTGAGTGATGGTAGCTCACCTCGTCCTGCGGCTCGAACCACCAGAGTGCCAGCCATTTCTGGTTGACACAACTGGCGTCATTAAGCCACTGAGCCTCCATAACATAGTGGTAATCTGAATTAAATTCATCCATTCCTGTCCATTTTAGTTCAATGATTTCTAAGCTACAGTATCTATGTTCAATCTTGCTGTCTCATGTTTGACCACATCCAAGAACGTTGATTTATAGATCTTATATTCCAGGTTCCTATGCAATATTGTTCTTTACAGCACTGGATCTCCCTTTTATTTCCAGACATGTCTACAGCTGAGCATTCAGCTTTGGCCCAACCATTTTACTCTTTCTGAAGCTACTTGTAATTTCTTCTGATCTGAGAGATTCATCTGAGAAAGTCCTATCTTTTAGCCTTTTGTTGCTGTCCATGGGGTTTTCTCGGCAAGGATATTGGAGTGGGCTGCCATTTTCTTCTCCAGTGGAGTCCTGTAGCCCATTTTTTCACTAGATCTGCAGGAACCCCAACAACATCTAGCACCATCTTTGTTAACCTAGGCAATGACCGAGACCTTATGGATTTCTATAAATTACTTCGCATACTTTTATGGGAGGGAGACCTCTTTGTCTGGCTCCTCTGATGAGATCTGTCCAGTATGGTTGTACCTCTGGCATAGCTCTCATCTTCTTTGGACCACACAAGCCTCTGAACCACAGGAGGTGGTGCCTCACTGGAGGGATAATTATATAATAAAATATAATTATAAATAATTCTAAGTATAAAATATAAATAAGTGTGCTTATTATAAATAAGTATGCTTTATAATACTTCAAATTATGCCCTTATCTCTCTCTCTCTCCAGTTGAGATGAAAAAAAAAAAAAGAACAAAGTGGTAGTTACTTATTCTAACAACTGTCTATGAACAATGAGTAAAGAGAAATATTAGAACCAGTTTATAGACAGTATATTCTTCATAGGAAAGAGCTTTTCTGGAGGGCTTTTGCAGTCTAATGCTACTGTGGTCATTTTTGTTTTATATGCATGATTTATGCTCCATTGTACATTTATACTTTGTGCATCTTGAAAGTCCTGTGATTGCAAAGGATATAAATTTAATAAATTAAAAATAAATAAATAAAAAATGGAACAGTCAGAAATGCCAACATACGCCAGAAAATCTGGAGAATTATAGTATGGAAGGAATCCATACACCAATATAAAAAAGAAACTTATTAGAATATGCAAATTACCATACAGTGTCCTCAGTTTCACATGATAGCAAAAAAATATTTATATTAATCCAACACAGTTTAGAGCCTTACATAGAAAAAGAAATGTTCCAAGGTAGTTTTAGAAGTTCAAACTGGTTTTAGAAAAGGCCGAGGAACAAGAGATGTATTCTTCATTGACTCTGATCAATGGGCTTTGATCACATTGATGTTACAATATTTTGTGTTCATTAAGGTTTATTTCTACTTCTCTTAAGAATATATTATTTTTTCCACCATTGAATAGCTTATGACCCATGAATTATAATCTATGTTGAACCAGCAATACATAGCACTGAATTCATATCCTATACATTTTCTTTTAAATAATGAATAAGGCAAACTACTATTCTTTGCTGGATATAGTTTTGATCTCATAACTACATTCTTTTAAGTTTCTGAATTGGATCAACTCAATACAGACTTGAAAATTCATTTCTTCATTGTGCCCAGCCCTCAATAAGTTTCAAAATTGTATATTTTTTATTTATTAAATCTGTATTCTGCTCAGATCCCAATGACTCTGGTGGTTACTTGGATTGGGAACCTCCAAAAACATTTATGCAGAACACTACACTGGGAAGTTGAAAAAATATCTCTGAAGAAGGCATTGAGAAATATTTTCCATAAAGCTCTTAAAAAACTACCTGGACTGGTCATTTGCGGTCAAGCTTAATTTGAAAGAAATTTGACTGTGACTCCTATAGGGCCATTTTTCTTTAAACATATGTATTTCAAAATAAGATTATCCAAATGTATGTCATTGCTTTTTTCTTTCTTAAAAAAATAAATTTAAATATATTTTTCCACTGATTCAAGCTGTTAACATACAAAGTGCTGTGCCCAGAGCATATGGTGCTCCTTAGCTATGTAAGTGATGGTGCCACCCCTTGCAGTAATAATTCTCTCTATATATTTAAAATAACTATTTTTATTACTATGCATTTTCAATTTTATTCATAAAAAAAGCACTGTACAGATGAAGATATTATTATAGTTCTTTAGAGAAAATTGGGATTTAAAAAATAATGGAAAAATAGGAAGAGGGAGCACTTACCTGCAGTTTGTTAGATTTAGAAAACCACCTTTCCTTGAAGAGTTCAAGGTGGCATGCATCTCTCTGAGACATACAAAATGTAAAAAAATTACAAATACAAAGAACACATTGGAATATGATAAAGAACAAGCTAATCCATTTCGGCATCAGTGACTGATTTTTTCTGTTTCCTAGAAGCTAATTATCTAACATTTATTTTATTAAATAATGATTTTAATGGTATGTTTCATGTGTAAAATCATTCTTCTGGAGGCAGCATATTTATCAAGGAAGAAAAGTGGGATGTAGAATTAATAAGCATGCTGGCACTAGGATTCAGCACAGATCTATTATCCTGAATAGAATTTACTTTCAGGTAAATCCTAAAACTGCAGCTTAATGGAACTTAATATTTCTACAATTTAATTCTAAACACAGGTACATATTTAATTACACAGTGAATTCAAAGTGAGATTTACTTTCTAGTAGATTCTTAACAATATTGTGCTTGTTTATATCACCAGGAACTGGTGAAGTGAGATCCTGTTAGAGAATATTTACATTTTATATGTGACTTTCAAACACCTTCAGCTTGTAGACAACTAAAGGGGAAAAAATTGACAGTCAGGAAAGGAATTTACCTGATTTTTCAATCACACCAATAGTTTCTCAGCTCCAAAAAGGATTATCACATAAAACAAAGGTGGAACTGTCAAAGAAAACAGTTTGAAACCCTAGATTTGATAAATATTAATGGGTTGCCTAGTTAGAGGAGCAATGTACAGGCTAGAATATTCGTTGGTATCCATTTCACCGGAGGGTTGCCGTAAGCTAAAGGGTGTCGATTGTTATTCCTGCACAGATCAATCAAAATTGACCTGTTTTAGAAAATATTTCCCTTCTGTGAGGCTAGATTGGTGTGCACCTCCAATTCCGAAACCACCTAAGCCAATTTGTCCTTAAAAACGAAAAGAAAACCTTTCCTTCTGGGAGAGAACTGGAATTAATCTTGGAAAGAGAAGTCGGTGAGGACAAGGATTTTGATGACCAAACGGGACACCTGAAGAGTAGCGGGATGTTTCGGGGCTGTCGCCGAATTCGTTCCTCACAGGCCGGGAAACCCGCGCCACCGCGAAGAAGGGGCGCTCTAGACGACCAGAGCTTTCGCCACGCTGAGTCCGTTAGGCTGCCAGGTGCCAAAGGAGGGCTCCTTGTTCCTTCCCTCGCAACGTCAAATGACGTCCCGGAATTCGCCACCCAGCCAAGCGCAAGGGGAAGAAGGAGAAACTTTGATCGGCGACAGCTCGAAACCGCAGCGTGTGTCCTCCCTCGCTCTCGCGCCGAGGCGCAGATGATGTGTGCGAGCAGCACCAACTTGCGGCCGCCGCACCTCGAGGTGCGTGCCTTCCATCCGCTGCCCCACGTGCGCGCGCATTCACACACCCCCTCCCCAAAGCAGCCGCTGAGACAATGGGGGCGAGCGCGGGAAGGGGCCTGTCTTCTCCTCCTCTCCCCCCCCCCCGGTTGCTGAACTTCCAGCTCTTGCAGAAAGAAGAAAGAGTGTAAGGCAGCAGGAGGAGGGGAAAGCCGAGATTGATCGTTCTGAATTTTCAAGAGATCATTTTTATTACAGTGGGCGTTTGAAAAGCAGGCTCTGAACATTATCCACGGAGAAAGGGGGTGGAGAGACAGGGAGGGAGAGAGACGCAGAGGCTGCTGCGAGAGAAGCCGAGCGATTGCGCGTTCTGCCGCCGCCGCCGCCGCCGCGAGCTGTTTTTTGCAGCCTTGGGGGAGGCGCGCACACACTCCCTGCTTGGCGCTCCACTGCACAGCAGGGCTGTTGCAAACTTTCGCCTGCCCAGGATCCGCCAGGATTTTTTTTCTTTTCCTGCTCCGCCGCTGCAACCTTGAACTTTGGCGACGTGGTTGATAGTATACCGCGGTGTGTATCCCGCTAGCAGCTTTTCCAAAGCACCATTGGAAATCAAGGAAAAAAGCAACGCAAGGAAGGAAAGAAAAAAAAAATATCCCGGACCCCCCTTAACTCCCTGCATTCCATTCACCCCCCACCTCCTCCCCATTTGTCCCAATTCACCAGCAGCCCCTGCAAAACCGCAGCAAGAGTGAACTGCCGCCGAGCACAAGAGGGTTAAAAGTGTAGATTGGATTTCACCCCGGGAAATCTAGCGCTCGGAGTGAACTTGAATCTTTGGCTATTTAAGGAGGACCGGGGCTGGTTGCGATCCCAGGCAGAGCTTGCTCCTCCTGATCCATCTTTTTTTTTCCTTTTGGAAGCGATAGATGGTTGTAAAATGAATAGATGAAGCCGTTGCGCTTTTGAGAGTTTTCCTGTCGGCAGAAAGTGCTATCTTAGAGCGAAGTCATGATGTATTCTCCCATCTGTCTCACTCAGGTACAGCCGTCTTTTCTTTTATTGAATTTTTAAGGGGGGGAAGTGAACTTGTATTGGAGTTGCACTGTACTGTCTAATGTAAAGGAATCTTCGTTCCGTCCTTCGTTTTTAGGGGGGAGGCGGAAAAAAGCTAAAAATACATGTACCTGTGGGAGTATAAGCCTATTTGAAGGTGTATGTGGGGAGAAGGAGGAAATAATATAAATATTTCAGAATGCCAATGATTAAATGACTCTTGCAGGAAAAAAGTGATTGGAACTAGCGACACTCTCATGCCGATTCATGAGAATTCACCCACAAAATTAAGGATCCGTTTTGCAGTCTATACTTGGCCTGAAAAAAGGAAGTGTTCCTTTATTTTTAATTAAGCAATAATAATTATATTATTATTTATAATAATAACCGGTAACTAATACCATCCCATACTGAATTAATCAGTATGCTTGAGATTGGTTTGAGAAAAGGTGACTGAGTGGAAGGTTTTCTGATTTGACTACTCTACATTTTTTTCCTGATAAATTCCGGCACTTGAAACTTTTTTAAAGTCAACTCCCAAGGTCATAAGGAAAACTAAACCTTTCCTGATATATAAGGCCTGCAGGATATTCGTGCCTTTTTAAAACTGAGTAATTTTCTACACTGCACATATATGCTTTTACTTGGAAGAACATTTAGACAAACCATGCATTTCTTTAACAGGTGATAGTTCCCATTCTTATAAGATAATTAGAATTGCAGCACACGGTGTGATTGGAGTCGAGATTGGGGGCATAGAAGTTTCAATAATAAAAAAATGGAGTGCAGAATCGGATCCAATATAAATTATAGCACATAAAGTGCCTTTGAAATGTTCCAGTATCTAAAGCATGTGACATTTATGCTATTTTTCATTCATTAAATATTTCAGGTAGCATGTAAAAGTAGATCAATATTGATCAGGTCTGGTTGAATTTTAGGGTGCAATTTGCCCAATTTACACTGATATAGCTAATATTTGTGGGCAGAAGTAGAGCTTTGTTATGATTGATTAAGTATGATCAAAATAATAAAGATTTCCTTTGACAATTGGAAACCATTGTAGTTCTATTGGACTCACATTCACAGAATTATGAATGAAGATTTAAACAATGATAAGGATTATTCAGTGATTGGATACAGTCCTGTAGCTTTTTGGCTGACATGTTTTTTATTGTTTATATTTTGTTTGGCATCAAAGGGTGATTAACTTAGGAATCTTTAGAAAGTAAATGGAAACTTTACTGATGCAAAACAGGTGTAAAAAGTATTTTAAGGTATTTAAGAAATTATAAAAAGTCAGCATTTACACACACGCATACCCATACATATTTTATATCTCTTGATAAATTGGCAGAGGCATAAACATTGTAAAATTCAACAAACTCTTTTTTTCTTGTGTATAACATTATAAATTCTTCTACCAGCAATATTAAAAATGTTTGTCAGTTTCATAGAATTCCCTTGCAAAACCATGATTATTGTCCTAAGATCATTGTATTTGAATTTCTGCTCTGATAATAGATGCAGATGAAAATTTAGCTTAAGTTTAAATGTAAGATGCTTTAACTGAAACGTAAGGTATAATCCAATTTGTTTCTGGCCTAGTCTCAGTTCATGAAGGCTTTTTAGAATAGGACATTTGTGTCTGAAGTTATTACAGGGAAGTATTAAAATTTTCCATGGATGTTATTAAGCAAGTTTTATCAATTGCTTATTTTCCATAAGCATACTATTAAATGTCTCTTTGTCTTTTCCAAATAAAATAAATTATTTAGGAGTGGTTTGTATGCAGATCACGTCTGAAACAGTTTTATGCAAACCTAGTATCGATCAATTTAAAATCAGTCAAGTGGTTCAAAATATGCCCATTTTGAAATAAAATGTGTACTGTTTTTCCTAAATGATTTCTAAACAGGTTTTCTATTTACTTTGTGAATTTATAATTCATATACTTTAAGAATGAATGACATTATTTATAAGTTAAGAACAGTTGGGATAAAATCTAGCCCCCCAAGTTTTGAATACATACCCATTCTCCCATGTTTGTATAGCAGTTAGACTTATGGTGAGTATAATATTGTACTACTTTATAAAATATTTGTTCTTAGAACTCTTAGAAACAAGAGTAAAAGGAATGTTGATTGGCTAAAAACTGTAGAACATGCATTTGATAAATATTTTTAAAGAATCTATATAACAAATAGCTGGATGTTAGGAACTATTACTTCATTGTACGGTTGTGATTACCTTGGAGTCAAGTTAAATTACATTGAAATCAGTAGGATATAAGAATAAATGAGGTGTCAATAGACATTTTATATCTTGGAAACCTGAACTGGTTAGATAGAATATAGGATTATCTGAGTACATCTCTTCCTTTGTGCAATTAATATAAACTTAGTTTTGATGTCCATGAATAGCTGCCTAAGTTTATTAGTACTCACAGCTGAAGAGACTTTATCATAGTTTAATTTTGGGAGTAGTCTAGCAGTAAATTTATTTCTAAGCTAAAATTATTAAATTGAACATTAAGCATGACAGTGTGTAGCTTTGGAAATATATTTGCAATGATATCTTTTATTTTGTGGAGTAATTTTCTGAATTCATGGAATAGACTAACAGGAAACTTAAGATAGAAATGGGAAATTTTCATTTTTTTCTGGAGAAAAAAATATAATTTATTTATAGGGGAAGAGAGATACATGAAAACATTGTAGAAGTTGACCATGATTATGGTTACAGCAGCGTTATGGTTAATATAACTGAAAAGCTTGATTTATCTGTTACAAAGTTTGCTCTTTGTTATTATTTCGGTATATGCCAATGCCATGTATAACATTTTCCTTGTATTGTGCTGCTTTCAAAATACCAGATTTCATAGTGTATAATTAGCATTTTTGAAAAGAATATATGTGATACAAATTCTATAAGAAATGTTTCTAATTTGAACAATGTTTTGGATTGTTCAATAGTCGGTATGTATAGCAATGACTGTAGTTTTACTGAATTTTTCGCCAAGATCTGCTGTTATTTAATATAGGACTGTTTAAACTAGCAGTAAAATTATGTTCTAGAAGCTATATATATAAAATTGAGAATTGATGATTAGCGTGTTCCATAATTGTAAAAATACAAAATAAGTAACAATAATCACAGACACTATGCATTTATCCTGTTGCATTCAGGTAGGTTTATATTTGTCTAAACGTGATTAAAATAAAGTAACATTAAAATCCAGAACTTTGTAAGTTCTTTGTTCATGTCAAATGCAGTGATCTGAATTATCAATATCACAGAATCTTTGCATATTGTAAAATAATTTTATTTTAAGTAAAGTTATTTGGACATAGTTTCAAAAAGGTTTTTAGGCTTTTAATAATTTCTTACATAAGTTAGAAGTAATGAAGTAAATATGACTT
>JANHZU010001643.1:111681-127495 GCA_032468055.1 Acrochordus granulatus
AACCACCTCTCATCCCAATCCCCAGATGGGGGGGGCTGAAAAATGGGGAGAGTGGACAGCAGTCTATCTCAGAAGTCTAGTTCACTTCACTGGTGAGGCTGTGTGAATGCATAGCCAGTTTTTAGTTTGCCAATTTTTCATAGCTGAATAGTTCAGCGCTTTAAAAATTACCCATCTCTTTTGTTTATAAACATTTCAGCATTTTAAAATTAGGCTTTGACAATGATTAACAATATGCCAACCTACTGTGCAAACTTTAAGTTTATTTTTGCATAGGAAACATTTGAGTTTTGTTCACATAGCTTGAATATACAAAGCAAAAGCATTTTTTAAAGAATTACATATACCTTTTGAAAATAAAATGTTAAAACTGATTTCTTATTCTTTGTTTTTTAATACATTTTGCAACAATCCAATTAATCAAAACAATCAGCAGAATAATTGATTATTAAAATAATCATTAGTTGCAGGCCTACTGATTTTTTAAATTATTTTGATATAAAATTTATATTTTTAATTATGTGTTTTTTAATTTGTTACAGATTCAGGACATGAATATGTATAATTCATAGTGTATGTAGTACAAAGGAGACTCCAGAAATTAAATATAGCAGGATGATCCTAAAATGCTTTTCTCATCTAATTGTGCTAGATTTATCATCATATCTTTATAATACATTTTTCTGCTCTTATGAACAACAAAGATAAGATAAAAAAATACATAATTCTAAAAAATAATATTAATTTGGTAATATCTTATGAAATGTTGCATTAGCAAAATTTATCCAACATAGAGTCAGATAAATCACATTATGCAGTCAGATAATATATTCATTTAAAAGAAACAAGTAGAATGTATAAAATATTGCATTAAGGTTGTTTTAGAACATATTGTGCCCTTTTCCAGGATACATATTGCTTTTATATTGTTTCACAGTCTGAATCAGCTGCTTATCAAATTGCACACAAGTGTTCTCACATGTTCTAAAACATCTTCAGAGGGCGAATCTGAAGCATTTCACAGCCCAGTTATGCATTTAGGTTATTTAATTAGAATATGTTTTCAATCAATATATAAGGTCATGATAATGGCATGAGTCACTATAAAGAATATTGAACTCTCTGTAGTCTTTGTACCACCCTCTAATTAATATTTAAATGTATTTTGTCAAGAAATACGTTCCCTCACCATATTGCTTAATAGCCAGTGATCCTGCAAGTTCATCCGACTGTTGCTGAATTTATTTCATTGTTGGCAATTATGTTCTATAGCAGTACACCACAAGGATAAATTCATTTTGAATCATAGAGAGTAAATGTCTTTTGTATTGTTACAAAGGCCTTTGTGCCCTCCAGAAGTAATTAATGTTTTAAGTGATAACATTATTATGGCTCTGCCCAAGGAAATTTGAGAATGTTGGTTGTTTGACAGAATTGAGGAATATTCTCTCAGTTTTATATATTTATAATTGTATAAAGACATAATGCATCTGATTTAATCATTCATTTCAGAGGAAGAATTACATTCCACAAAGGAATGATGCATTATCATCATAGGAGGTTTCATGTGAATATGATGTGAAGAATTTATTCAGTGCATGAGATTAAAATCTTAACACAACTCCTGGAGCAGCTAATATGGTGACCTGAAGAGTTCCTGGCTGAAATATTACATCTGCCATGATTTCACTCATATCCATAGATGAAGAAAAATTTCTCATACTTCATACATTATGGGGATATAATACCATGTTTTACCTTGCAATTTCTTGTAAAGATATTGAGATTCCATACAAACAGCACTGAATGTTATGTACTTGATTCGATTCTTGGGTTTCAGACATATACACATTTCTTTTGCTCAAAGGAGTGCCAGAGAGAGTTAATCTTAACCTCCTTATTAGATGCTAGGAATAATCAGTGAGAGCGGAACCATTAAATATTGCAATATATTATCTACATCTAAGAAACTTACATTGTAAAGGAAAATAACTGTAGCTTGTCCAGTATTAAAATAACCATGTTTCTGACTGAATTGTTTCTGAAATGTTTCTGAGTGAATTGTTTGATTAGCAAGGATTTTGGCGATAGGTAAGGCAAACCACAGAGCCAATGACTGTAGCAAAGCCCATGGAACCAGTGAGTAAACCAGTTCCTTGGAAATATGTCAGTGAGGATTCTCAGTTAACCAGGTGGAATTATCTGGACGGTGAGTCATGGCAATTGGACTTCTTTTCTTTTGGTTCGAGACATTTCGCTGCTTATCTAACTAACCGAAAAAGCTATGAATTTTTCCTCCAAAAAAAGTCCTTTTTCCTGGAGGTTTTTCCAACAACCAGATGGAATCTCTCCTGATAAAGAGATGATGGGAGGTTGTCCATATGTTTTCTGGATGGCTGGTCCCTGTGAGAAGACTGAAGGACAATGGTTTTCTCCAGGTCTTAGGACCAAGAGCTAGCAGGTTTTAGACCAAGAGTTAGCCATCTTGCTCAGAACCATGGTGGAGACTTTCAAAGGACACTAAATTCACAAACCATTTTCCAATCACTTTTGGAAGTTCTCATTAACTGTTTATAAGATATAAGAGACCTTGGGAATGACAAGTTTGAAAACATCTGGTGACTGCCTTTAATCCTGATTTTTTTAAACAATTATACAGTATAAGTTTTTAAGATTCTCTCCGAAATGTAAAAGTAGAACAAACTTTGTAGTCATAATGTCATTATATACTAATGTGCATTGCAACTATCCAGTTTTCCAATCTTGGCAATTTTAAGATGGGTGCGTTTCAACTCCCAGAATTTCCCAGCCAAAATGTAGATGTGATGCTTACAAGCTTGCCTTGTTCTTCCTCTCCCAGATAAGTAGCTGGTACAAGGGAAAGTACAAAAAGAAGTGTCACGGTTGTAGAATGAAGATAGGGAACTTTACTGTAATTTCCTTCTATTTTGGTCCTGATCTGAATGTTCTTTGCATCTAATATTTAACCGAGGGAGAAAATACCAATTGGTGCCACTTCCGATAGGCGGAAAAAAAATTCACATTATGACCCCAGTTTGAATGTAGCCTGCCGTCAAAAAATAACATAAGCAATATTTCAGCCATGAAAGCTTATCTAGTATGATAAATGCAATATCAAGTTTGGCTATCCTTAGAAAGAAGGTCTTCTAAAGAGACTGCAAATATCCAAAAAGGTAACGGTGGAGAAAAGTTAAAGCAGTGAATAACAGTAATAATAATAATAATAATTTAACCCTGATTCTCAGCTTATCTTCAGAAATCAAGGTCTCCCTTCATTTTATCTTCTCAACCAAAATTCTCTTTTTTGAAGGCTGGATGACTATGTCACTGAGTTTCCGTGGTAAAGAGGGAGTAAAACCTAGACCTTAGTCAGCACTTTCCCCACCACATCACACTGGTTCTCTAGGACATTTTACCTGCGTTATTCCTTCTGATCTCTTATTTTGCTGCATCACTTACTTCTCACTGTCTATCATAGCAATTTCTTTTGAATCTTGGACTTTATTTGTTGTCCTTAAATTTTTAAGGGACCATACATATTTAATAATGTAGGTATTAACAATATAGTATAAAGTTCTAGTACACCTGATAAAAGCAGAGCACATGAAAATCACTTGAAAGTTGTACAATTTACTTTTATTGTTAGCAATTGTCAAAATATTTCTAGGCATTTTTTTCTTTTAGGAGCACAAAAGAAAACAGTAAAAGTGCAATTATTTTGCGTTCCTTGTTCAATGGGTATGCAGTTATTTATGACAATTCTTTTGCAGTCTGTCAGTATAGAATGCTTGAATTGGATTCCTAAATTTATGTACTCATCCACTTCTTCAATCTGATACCACAATAGTTCATAGCATAGACTTCAAGTCACTGAAGATGGCAATCAGATAAAGATGCAATACTATTTTTACAACTTTAAGTTATATTAAAGGGATTAAGAACATAATTATTTGCATATTTATATGCTAAAACATAAATTGGTAAAATGTGATATACCTATTTCCAAGAAAGCTCCATTTACTTTCGAAAGAATACCATAATACCACTAGGTTTGAGTAAAGATTTTGTTAGTTTACTTGATGAAGATGAAAAATGAGCATTCTTGCATTATCTTTTCAATACTAATGTAGATGGACATCAAAAAAGCAAACAAAAAATTGCACTTGAAACAGAACAACTGTATTTGTTTTGCCATTTTAGACAGCACAAAAATAAAATACCAATAATCAGAATATTCAAAATACAATATGCTTACATACCCAAGAAGAATGCCTTCAAAATGGCAGAGTTTATCAAATATTTCTTGGGAAAATTTGAGAAGGAAGGGAAGGGAAGATTTATTGACTGAAAGTAGGCTTTCAATTTTCTAGCTGCCTCCATGTTCTTTTATAAGTGGATAGTTAAGAAAGAGAAACCAAAGCATATAAAAATATAGCTGAGGAATTCCGGTATACTGCTTCTGATTATGTATGCGATTAAACTTTGTTGCATATCCTGAGTAGTTTTTATATAAAGGTTGGTCCCCTTTCCTTCCTTTCTCTCTCACTTTTTTGACTTCTTATAATTGCCTGGATTTTCAGAAGTGGTTTGCCATTGCCTGCTGCCTAAGGCTAAGATAGAGTGACTGGCCCAAGATCACTCGGCTGGCTTTGTGCTTAATGTGGGACGAGAACTCATGTCTCACGGTGCCTAGTCTGGTCCCTTAACTACAACACCAAATCTGCTCTCATTTATAAGTTAGTCTACTATTGTAATATTATCAACAATATCAATTGTTCTGCAGGTGTGACATGCAGTACAAGGAACTGTCTTATGACCTTGACAAGTTTTAAATGAAAACCTTATGCACCTTTAATTAAGTAATTTACAATGGAAACCTGTTTCAAAGATATGTCTGCTGACAGAGAAACCCTTCTCTGAAATGGAAGCAGATTCTGTCAGATCTGTCAACAGATAGATCTGCAGGAAGAAATGTCTTGATGGCTCTTATACTAGTAGAGGACCTGGAGAAAGGGATGCAGATAAATAAAAAAAAAGACCCAAACCAGCATCATGTCTGCAGTGGTCATATAGTTGTATTAAATTCCAGTGAAAATTTTCCCCATTAAACCTGCCTTTTCAAATTCTTTCTATATGAGTCATGCTCATCCATGTAAAACTGGCATTTTGGCTAGACTGTGAATTTAAAGGGTGGGACAAGTGACAACTTGAATCACATCAGAAAAAACAGATTTACTTGTGTCAGATGTCAAAACCCAGGTAAATAAGAGCGAATTTACCATGGGATTTATCTTCTCATTTTGAGACAATCTCAGCTTGCTCTAAATGGCAAAGAAAGGATAAAATCCACATGGGGCATTCAGTTAGGTTCAGGAAGCCACATAAATAAAGCAGTGCTGTAATTATTTGGTCTGCATTCAGTGTTTGTTGATAACAGTAGCATCTTTAGGTAATTGCAGATTTTTATCCTTAATAATTTTCTTTAACATAAATGAAGTCAGAGAACTATTCTCCAAGCCTACAATATCTTGGAAAAAAATGCCTTTTAATACAATAAATACTTAAATCAGTTCCATGATACTTTAAAAAATTGTGCTACCTCAAACACTCAAGATATTTTAGGTTGGTAAAATGTAATAGTTAGTTGAATATCACTTAGAGAAGATTAGTATCTTCCTTGCTGTTTTTAAAATAATTCTCTGAAATTGTTCTACATTTATCGATATCTATACTAATGCACATAGAATAGTTGAATTTTTATTTTCTTATAAATTGCTTCTATTTTTATAATAATCACTTTTACCTCAGTTAGCTAACTGTTTAATATATAATTTATAGTCTGTATTAAGAATGTTATTATTCCTTTGTTTTTTATATTTCACAACTACTATCATTACAGATAGTCCTCGACTTATGATCACAATTGGGATCAGACTTTCTGTTATAAAGTAGGGTGGTTGTTAAAAGAGTCATGCCGATTTTATGAACTTTTTACAATGGATGTTAAGAGAATCACTGCAGTTGTGAAATGAAATGCAGTTGTTTAGCAAATCTGGCTTCTCCCATTGACTTTACTTGCCAGAGATTGGCTGGGAAGGTCATAGATAGTGACCAATGACCCCAGGACGCTACACCTATCATAAATACATGCTGATTGCGGAGCAGCCAAATTTTGATCACGTAACTGTTGAGATTCTGCAATGATCATAAGTGGAGGTAACTTTTTTCAATGCCATTTTCATAACTTTCAGCGGTTGCTAAACAAATGGTTGTAGGCCAAGAAATACTATAGTAGATAACAGAATTTAATTAAGGTTATACATTTTAAGTAATTTTCATTTAAATTAAGGTATTTCACTTTTGTTTACATTATGTCCCAGGTTGGACTGCAAAATTTTCTTTTGGAAAATCTGATTAATAAGGAATTTATATTCAAATTTTACCACTCCATAAAAACAAAATGTAAAAATTTCAGTTCTGTTTTGTACCTCTTACCCTACCTTTTCAACTGGCATGCTGTTATGCTGAACACCAACGGTGGAGCAAAACAGACTGTAAGGAAATAAGATTTCATGAAATATTTTTTGTTTCAAAATTAATGTTTGATATTTATTGATTCCAGGGAAAAAGCTGTGTTTCAGAATTCATACTGATCTAAAATTTACCTACAGTTAAGTCATGAAGGTTGGACAAATTCAAAGGGAGTAATAATTTCTGTAGGATTACTTATTAAAAGTGTAGAGTTTTTAAGTGTTTTCTTATGGCTGTGCATTAGTTCAAATTTGATTCCAAAGAGTAAGCATAGGTCTTGTCAATAGCTCTTTAAAGTAGCTTAACCTGGGATCATAATCCAGTTATGGAGGTCTGCACAGAACCATTCCTTTTATGGCACATGTATAGTAACTTGATATGTTCAGATAGGGCTTTGATATGTTTAAACATATAATCTGATTGAAAGTGGCATGATTCTGAAATAAGTGTCTAGACTGGTGGAGATACAGTCTCCAATTACTTTTAGAAAGATCATAGTATATTTCTATCAGAGTACTTTTTTCTTTGTAACCGCGGTTTCTACTTCCTAACATGTACTTGTCTGTCTACTTCCCAATTCACATATACTCTGGAGTACAATTTATTTGTTAAAGACAACTAACTCTTCATGATGCATTAATGGCACCTCTTCTTCCCCCCACTTAGGATATTAAGAATGTAAAACAATCCCTCAAATTATTGTGTTAAATAGTAATTCTTCCAAACATAAAATTAACTTATTAGAAAAAAAGTCAAGATTAAATCTTGAAATGGAATGTTGTATACTTCAGTAACAATGAATGAATATCTGTGTCTTCTCGTTATCAATTGTGCTAATCCAGTGAGGGACATAACAGAAGATTACTTGGAATAGCAATTCTACATTTAGAAAATCCAGCATGTCCTGCTATGTATGTAAAAACAAGATCAATTGCTTTCTTATTGTATGCAATTATCGCATAGATTGAGACTTCAGAGGGGGAGCTAACAAGATAACAAATTAGTATATTAGAAATACTTTGGATCTGTAGCAACATAACAAATTAGTATTATAAATATTCTTATGGGCAAAATCATTTTTATTTATTTATTTATATAATTTATATTTAATTATTTGAATAAATATGGTATGTGGTAATTTTATCAAGGCAAAGAACACTAAATATTTTATTTTTTTACGACTATTTTCTTGCAGTTGCTCTTGTATATTAATTGTCACTTCAGGATTTGATGTTTTAATTTAGATAGTTTTATTTAACTGCTGTACAATTTTGAATAATTAAAATGAATTGTGTATCAGAATAAGTTAACTGCCAAAACAAATTTAATTCTAGGAAAGTAAATGAAAGCCACTAATTTGGTTGCAAAAAAAAAGACAGCACAGATACCAAGGTGTTTTGTTAACAAGTTATATTGCATTGGTGGTGTAATTACTGATTCAGTAAGCATAGGTATTATTTTTATTATTAAGATATAATATGAATTTTATGTATATATGGTGGGTTCATATGTCATTATGTCCTCAAATTTTTTCAGATTTTTTTAATGCAGGAGAGAAAGATTCTGGGCAACAAAAAAGGTTATTTTTCTTTTTAACTCACAATAGAGTAGGAAATTACAAAATGGTTCAAAACCCTTAAACCTTAACAGGTTTAGCTCTCCTCTGCAATTTATAGACAAAATACATGGGAGAAATTGTGTATCTGGCTTCCTTGCAAGTTTCATACTTTAGTATGAAGCAAAAATCAATAAATGCTCTTGTAGACAAACTTGTCATCTTTGAAGTACCCTTTAAAGCCTCTTACTTTGATTCATTCCTTTTTTAATACGCAGACATGAAAGTATATTTTAATATTGTCTGTGGTATTAGATTCCATGTTTTTGGCTATGAAATGTTTAACTGAGAAGAACACACTTCTGATAAGCAGCTTAAATTATTTTAAAAAGGGATTTTCGAAAAAGAGAACATATAAAGATACTCCATGTAATGTTACAACTTCAGAAAAGCTATTCTGGAAATGGTTTATCCTGAAAATGTATTGTTCTGACTTTGAAATGATAAAGCAACCCATTTGGGAATAAGAATATTCCCTAATAAGAATATGTAATGAGTCTATCATAATAAGTCTACCAGTGGCAAGTAGTAAGGTAACTATAATAGTTACTACAAATGCTTGCCATATGTAGACATAGTCCTGCTGTGTAGTGCAAGACAAGTTGGGTTTATATTCTTACATGAACAGGTTACTGCTTTAAAGGATCTCATTTTATGCTTTAGTTGTGTATTTCATAATTAAATTATCTACTTAGTTGTGAGATTCTGGGCCAGTAGTAAATCCATCTCATCTGAGATAGCCATGAACTTGCTTTGCCAGAAGTATTTATTTTATTTATTTATTAATTAAATTTATATGCCGCCAAAATCCGAAGACTCTGGGCGGCTAACAAATATGCAGGATACACATTTGGTAAATAATGTTTAGAAGTAGTTTTAAGGGTAAATCTATTACTGTGGCTGAACAGATTGAAAAAGGTATGCATTTGAAAAAGCAGATCATAATGTAGGATAAAAAAGAGAGAATTATAAGCAAAGAAGGATAGGATTTCAGAGTAAGAAACTTATACTATTATATCTATACAATATATTTGATCTTCTATAAGTTAAAATAATATGATCTTCAGAGTTTATATTGCCATTGTGTGTAGCCTATTAGATTGAGGGAAAAAATTAAAGTACTAATTAGCCAAGTTGGAATGTCATTATAAATCCTGAGATAGCATGACAGAGACATTTGTCATTATAAATGAGGGGGAAATGTCTTTTTTTTATTCAAAATTTCATGTGCTTCCAAACATACAGTATTTATAAGCATATTTTGCCTTAAATTGTTTTAGAAGCATCAACATTAACAAGTAACATGTAATGTGCATCTTGAGCAATGCAATTTATTCTATATATGTATAAAATATATAGAAAATACATATTCTTAAAACGAATATTAGCTCCACCATCAGTAATTATGAGAAGGTGAATTTAAATCAGACAGTAACAACAGATATATGCTAAATAGGAAGAATATAATATAGATCTGAGTTTCATAATGTGGTTCCTATGGGCAGCAGTGTGATTTATCAACATGTACTTTAGTGTTCGCCAAATTCCCTGCCTCACCAAATTCTTCTAATTTTAAAAAAATTATATATCTATACAATACTAATTTTAATATACTAATATTCTGTAAAGTAAATAATGACCTTTAACCATAATGGTGCATTACCAACATTCATTAATTCATTCCATTTATATGGATGTCCACACACTTCTACAACTATTCTTAGATAAGAAAGTAAATCAGTTTTGGCATACAATCCACCAACAAAGTTCCCCCTTTATGTTCCAGTAGCAAACAAAGTTTACATATTTTTTGAAATATAACATCTCATATTCAATCCTGCTCTTTATTTTCATGCTGCTATTTCATCTGTTATACATGTTCAGGTTAATGGTTAAGGCACCAGTTTAGAAAATAAGAGATTGTGAGTTCGGGTTCTACCTTAGGTAGAAGGCCAGCAGGGTGACTTGGGAGTAATCAGTCATTCTCAGCCCTAGGAAGAAGGCAATGGCAATCCACTTCTGAAAACTGCAGAGACTAATCCAGGAGTTCACACTGACTTGAAAACACATACTCTATGTATACTTTATGTGTATGCGTGTATGTGTGAAATGCGTGTGGGTGCGTATATTTCAAAACTAAACTTGGTTGTTTTTTTGATATGACAATTTATTTTTTTTATTTATTTTATTTTGCTGTCACCCCAAATCAATAATTCTTTTAGGCATCCATGCTCAGATAAATATTACTTTCCGATATTTTAAATAATGTAAACTTCGTGTTGTTTTTGCGTTCTTATATAAACAATTTTTACATGTCTGAAATTTTAAGGTCAGATCACAGGTGGTTAAACCAAGGCTTGTTTAAAACATAGCTTGAGAGTTATGTTTTAGTGCCTTGGATAACAATATTTTATCATAAATGACAGTTTATGAATCACAGTATCTAAGTGGAGGAAAGGAATTCATCCTAACTGACTGAAGTACTGGGTCAATTTCATCTCACTGATGCATAAAAGAATGCTAAATTTTTTATTAAACCTCTGAAGATGAGAGAATTATATTATCCCCTTATAAACCAAGTAATTATTATATTATACATTTTATTCTTTAAAAATCTACTAGGTCACTTTAATCAGTATAAAGATTATATATCAAGCAGAGGAAATTGTATGAAGTATTTTATTTCTTTCAAAAAAGTATCTTTAAAAGTATATATCAGACATTAAGTTGTATTGGATCATTTCAACTTCAGGTTATGTATATGGGAGACAATAAATCACAACAAATAATTACAAGGGGTGGTGTATGGATTATTATTATAACTATCACTCCACTAAATTGTAACTTTTGAGAACATGCAATGGCAAATTTATATATTTACATTTTCAGCATCTAGATTATGGGTGTCCAACATTTTGGTTTGTCTGGGCCACACTGAGTGAAGAGGAATTCTCTTGGACCACATACAAAAAATAGAGTTAATGTATATAAATATCACTAAAAATCACATAATAATAAAATAAAAGCTTACAATCTTGTTGGGCCGCATTACTAGTTGTCCAGAGCTGCATGCAGCCCACGGCCTGTGGGTTGGACATGCCTGATCTAGACCTTGAAGAGATTTGCCATCACAAGTATAATTTATAGAAGAATAGCTATGTTTTTCTGCATAGCATTGACAATAAAGGTGTTACATGAAGAACGTTGCTAGACTAGAAAATTCTAAGTTGTCTGTCATCTCTGCATCAAGCCAAACGTCTGATGTCATAGAAATGCTGATCAAGTGCTTGGCAGCAGTATTTTATTTCTTTCAAAAAAGTTTCTTTAAAAGTATATTTAATTATATCAGACATTAAGTTGTATTAGATCTAGAATCTAGATGAGGTGGAACTAAACAGAATCTCTCTTTAACTTGGAGCAGTATTGTACTACTCCCTTGCTAAGAACTACTCCCTTGAAGGATTCACAAATTTTGAATCCTTCTAGAATGATCATAGAATGTTCTAGGTGGCAAATGTGGCTGTTTGATTTGATATTTTATGTATATTCAACTTAAAAACATTTTATGGATATCTTATTAAAAACAGATTATCGGTGTTTCTATAATGACATTGTCAACCCCCTGGAACCTTCAGGATTGGGCAGCATACAAATGAGGTAGATAAATAAATCATTCTGGATTGCAGAGTATCAGTTTCATCCAGAAATTTTGAAGGTATCTCTTCCATTGTTGCTCCCTAGTAGGAGGTATTAAATCAAGCTATCTTTGAATCAACCCCAAAAGGATAATAGATTTTGTAATTTATTTTCCATCTAATGCCCTCAAATACTCTAAATTGGATGTAATTTCTCTAGTAAACAATTACATTCTATAGTGTGTAAATCGATACTGTACTAATTGTAGTCACAGGTGAATCATAGTTTTAAAGAAATTCTTCTATATTTTGAAATTTTTTTGAGGTTGGACACTATCATTTCTCAATTTATAATATATCTGATATAATGGAAGATTGCAGCCACCTAGGACATAACAAATAAAATTATATACAGATTATCTGAAATAGGACTAGTACAGCTAGGTTTACAAATATGGCTTCTAGATGGCAGCAGAAAGAAACAGAAAACTACCCATCAAGCAATTATCTGGAGTTTTGCAACAAGATCTAGTTTGATAGATCATAGAAGATATTACTTATGATGGATATTATTTTTTGATTGCATTTTTTTAAAAATGCAGTTGCTAAAGTTGGCATTACATGGCTTTAGCATTTTTATACCTATTTATAGGGTTTCTTTGATATTTGGAAATTAATGTAATGGTCGAAAATTCTCCCTCCCATTTGTGGGGTGTTTGGTGGTTTCTGATGTTATTCAGTTGGAAGTGTTATTCAATTGTTATTCAGTTATACCTGAACTACTGCCCACACTACTATTTCTCCATTATCAGATGGACTTTTCAAATTGGATATGGCATATTCAGAGAGAAAGAAAAAGGATGCACAGTTCCTATTTGTTACAATAGCTGCAAAATATGTTGCTTTTCCATGTAATTAATACATTAGTCCTAGAACCAAAAGATTTCTTCTTGTTATTGTTATTATTTTTCAGCCATTTAACAATTGGTCGAGAATAAATATAGAATAGCTATACATGTTCTATAATTATGCAGTGTAGCTTGCCTTTGAGATGGAAACAGTGTGGTTGTGTATTTAAGATTGTGCTTACCTATCACTGAAACAATTTACTTATTGATTATTTAATTACTTTTTAACATGCCTAATCAAGAAGAGAGGTAAGTGTTTGTTACATATCTGCTCCTGCAGTTCAACACTTAGGAGAACCGAGAGAGTCTCATCAAATAATGATTATTTTCAATATGATATGGTGAATAACAAGGATACTATACCAACAGAATAACTGTACAGTATATGGTTTTTGCTGAATTCAGTCGAGCTTGGTCCCAAGTAAGAACATATTGTCTCTTAAATTAGCAGGCCAGTGCATTCATCCCAGCATGAATAGAAAATGTATGCTGTTAGGTCTTTCGTTTATTTCCTTGTAAGGATTTATGTCTTGCCTTCAAACACTTATTTTCTGTCAGCATGCTGCTTCTCTCTCTGCCTCTTTTGCTACTACTTTTAAATGCGTATGGTTTTGCTAGATGGGTCCAATCTATCTGATAATATCCTGTTATGTGCAATTAGATAAAGATTGTTTTTTGAAAAAATGCAGCATGGATAATAAAATTCGAGGATGCTTTCTTTCCAATTTGCACTCTTCGGCTTTAGGAAAAAAGAACACATTTTGATTGAGTTGGACCAGTCGGTCCATTTAACAGCAGCTTTGTTAGAATTAGGCAGGATTTCCCCTGTCCTGCTTAACATGGACATGCCCTATGTGAAGCAGGAGCTCTACTATTGAGCTGTAGCTGCGCTCAGCTTTCCCGCTCTACTGAACTAAATGTGACATTTTAAAGATGGATGGGAGAAGGAAAACCACCTGTGGGAATGCAAATTGAATAACTAATGGATTTGAAAAGAGTCAAATATTATCTTCTTTTCTGCAGAGAATTGTGTGATCAATATTATGTGAATGCCTTTTATGCTTATAACAAAATTACTGTTTTACTGTATTGTTGTTCATCGCAGTCCTCTAAACGAACACTTAGAAGTAAATTCCACTGATTTCAGTAGGGGTTTTTCCAAGATAAAATAGTTATTGCAAGAGCAAGGCTGTAAAACTTAAATATTTCATGCCTTATCAAAGTTTTTT
This sequence comes from Acrochordus granulatus, assembly GCA_032468055.1. Lineage (NCBI taxonomy): Eukaryota > Metazoa > Chordata > Lepidosauria > Squamata > Acrochordidae > Acrochordus > Acrochordus granulatus. Next base: position 125,621 of record JANHZU010001643.1, read on the forward strand.
TTACAAATGCTTTCTCAGTGAACTTTTTAAAAGGATTAGTTACTGTAAATTACTTGTTATGTATTTTTAAATGTTTTCAATGGAAAAGGGGTAAGGAATGGGGGTAAGGAATAGATAAAGGATATGTAACAGCAGATTTGTTGCAAAATTAGCTGAAAGGTAATGATTGCATTAATAAAGCCAAATTATAAGTATGGGCTAATAAATTTATGACAAAGTTTCTAATTTGCTTTATCTCAAAATTGTAATTCATTTGTGTTTCTGCAACAGTTTTACCTTGGTGATATCAAAGCAAGTTTTAACCATTTTCTTTAAGGTTGTTTCTATAGGATTCATGGCAAAGTGTTATAAATGATACCCTTCCCTCTTTTCTAGCTGGGTCTGTTTAAGGATTCTTTTTTTCCTCTTTCACATCAAAATACATGATGATGTGAACAATTTATTATTACCTTGTTTTCATTCAATATCCTCCTATATATCAGACATAAATAGCCTATCTGTTATTTCAGATTGGTTCCTCCTATCAATCTACATTTTGACTTTTAAGCTATAGTACTCATAAAACAACAGATGCAATAAAAATGTAATTCAGGTTCTTTGACTGTAATGGGTTGAGATTACAACAAAAAATTATACTCAGTGTGATTTATTGTGGTTATTCTTTTTATGGGTATACAATGTTTTCATACAATGATTTTCATGATGAGAAAAATTCCAGTGTTACCTTTGGCACAGAAAAGCATTTGCATAATGCACAAATATATTTAATAATATATCCAAAAGCTGTAAAGGTCTTAAATTTCAAAGGATTAATTTAACAATTTAGATATATTTGGACCATAAGCCCCATGCCACTAGCTTAATAAAGCAAATCTGGAAACAATATGAGAAACACATTTAAAATAATAAGACGTGGATAAGCTCTTAAGCACTTTTTGTCATGGTTCTGTGAATATTTTAAAGAAATAATGCACCTTATATACTATACAACAGTATTGTATATTTTATGTATTAGTGCAGTGAAAGATAATTAGGTACAGATTAATTGCACTTCTCATATCAATGATTGCTTTTTTCATAAATATTAAAGTAGTGTACTTTTCAAGAAAAAGCTCATAGATTTGGAAATATTGTAGAATGTATGTTCTTCTACGTTTCTTAGATTTCTTGACATAGTGATATTCTGATATCAGATTCTCCCAATGCTTTTCAACTCAGATGAAAAGCCTTTTGTATATGACTTGTAACATAAAACCAAACCATGTGTTGCCACTGTAAAAATTCATTTTATTAATTTGGAAGCTTCACAACTATAATTTCATCCAACAAAAGGGGAAAGGTGCAAATGATGAATTGTGTATTGCAACATCACAGGACAAACAATACACACAATGAGGTCACAACTCATGTTTCACATGGTTGTTACTTGAGTCTTCTAAATCTTTCGCCTTTATGTGTGCAGTATCTCAAAACCAAGCAGTTATTACTTGAACTTGCTTTTGAAAGTTTGATTCTGTACCACAAATCTTGTTTGCAATCCTGGGTTGGAATGTAAGTGCAATTTGTAATTTTTTGGTTTGTGTGTAAAGTATTTTTTTCTTTTTGCTAAAAAGGCCAGTAGTTCACTTACTCAGAGCATGTCACATGAATGTATCAATTTGTTGTTTTAGTTATTTATTATTAACAGAATGGTGTTATTTGCAAAAAAAATTGTACAAAATTTCTGACAGTTTTGTCAGAAAATGTGTAGCTTTTGTACTCCATCTTTTAAAAAACATGAAAAAAATAGACGCTAAAAGAAGAAAATCATAATAATTTCTGATGTAATGTTTAGTTGGACAAGAATATATTCCCAGTGATTATCCATTAAATCTT
>JANHZU010001643.1:131793-146625 GCA_032468055.1 Acrochordus granulatus
CCATCTCTTGAACACCTTTCACTTAATTTATGCTGTTTATGCAACAAGAGAGGGGGGCTCATTGCGATCAGGATTCTGGCAAGGTCAGTCACATGCACAGTAACAGAGTAAACTGCACATGGCAGAGTTGGTAGAATGCACATGTGCGCGCTTGCCATGTCGGCAGAACTCTCGTGCGGAGTTGCCACCTTTGCAACAATGGAGTAAAGCACGCAGTAGAGTCGGCAGAGCGTGCGTGCGCTTGGCGCATTGGTAGAACTCTCGCTGCCTGAACGAGAAATACAGAGCATGCTGACTGATGACGTGCAAGTTATCACGTGAAGTTTGCTTGTGTGAGTCGCGGTTCGTCCAGTGGAATCAATTTTATTAATTTTTTTGCTCGTCCTGCAAGTTTCATGTCTTGTGAGTTACTCATCTTGTGAGGTGTCACTGTATCAGATAGATTTACAAAAAATAACTCTCACCTATATATTTTGATTTTCAGTGCAAATTAGCTTAGCATTTTGCTAGTTGTGCAAGATAGAATTTCAAGGTATGTTTTTTCAAATCAGCAATACTTTAATAAGCCATACAGAAACAGCTTTCTTGATATGAACAGATATGATCAACTTTTTATTATTCAGTAGAACTATAACATATTGATTCAGCAGTATTTGTGGGACCATGTAGGTCTTAAGCTCACAGGAGATATTTTGTGCTAGCCTACCTGTTTTGTGGTCTACTTTTCTGAATAGGCTTTGAGTCCTGGTGAAATAATGCTCTTTGATTTTTGGCCAAACCAAGGAACATTTCAGTAAATATGATGTTATAATTCACTTAATGATACTCTTGACCATAACTTCTTCAATTATTCTGAAAGTTCATAAGTTTCAATTTAGGAGCACATGATGAATCTGCCCATGATGTTTCAAGTATTGCTGAGTAAATAAAAAGCATGTCTGGGCTATTGTTACCTTTAAAGACAGCCTTCTTGAGGTAAGGGCCCTTCTAATCACTGAAAAAAATTGTGCTAAATGGTTCTGTTATGCTCATATTTTGTCTCCATGCTTTCACTGATAGTCTTTAGGCACATGCACTAAATAGAAATGCCATGAGTTCTGTTGCCATCTGTTCCAGTTTTCTCTCTACTTAGTACAGCTGTTGCATGCTTAAGCTTTCTCCCTGGAGAATTTCCTAAAGAATCCTTAGGCATTCTTGTCCTTCTGCTCAATGTCCTTGGGGGAGTCAGATTTCATTGTAAATCAGGAAAAATTAAATAAAGATGGAAACATAGGAATATAAGTTTTATCTTTTCGAAAAATATTTTTCCAATGAACGGTACCAAAAGGCAGTATAGTATGTCTGCATCTTTCAATTGGAAACTCACTTGGGGTCATGATATGTAAGTTTATGGCTAAAGTTGTATATTAATCTGAATCTGTAGTTCAGGATTTTAATTATTACTTAAGATTTGAGTAATTTTAATGCAATCCATTATCTGACGACTTCTTGATATTTTAAAGTTATCTAACATTTTGGCAATATTTTTATATTTATTTTGGAAACACCTTTCTCTGGTGGCAGATATCATTTACATATTCAACTCTGTTATCAAACCTGTTATATATTTACAATCGTGTGAAAGCAAAAATAAAATACTGATTGCACAGAGTAGGCAGTACTGGCATGTTTATTCAACAGTGCCCCTTCCCATAGTCTTATATATCTCAGATGTTCATTCTAAATCCCATTTCATAAAAATCCTTTGCCACCATAATTAATAGCTTCCTTTTTGCAGATTTTGCATCTTATATTGCTTCCAGTTCACCATAATGGGGGTTAGTGATTAATTATCTGTTAAATTCTCATTTAATCAATTTTATTATATACAATTACATTAAATTTTACAATCATTATTTTCCTCCAATAAGAAACAGAAACCAACTAATTAAAATTGCAGTACTAATGTAGCTAGAAACATTTTCTTGGGGTAATAAAGTACTTGGGATCTCCATCTATTCATTTTTGCACAGGCTCTAATGTCAGAGAAAAATTTTTTCTCTCACCCAACTCCCAATATTAGAAAGAAATGGAAACATTGGGCAGTAGGGCATAATAGGGATTTCTGTGGGTTCATTGTATGCAAAGTCTCTGGTCTTCTACCAAATCCATGGGTAGAAAAAGAAAAAAATAGGAAGAAATGCAAGTATATGGGAAAAGAGAAAAAGATAAAATCCCCTTTTCTTTTTTTAAATGATTGGTAAGAAAATATTTGAAAATCAGAGACCCTAATTTATTTCTAAAAGAAGAACTAGGATCTTGCTGCCTGAAATGAAGTTTGAAAGAAGATTGTAGAAGCTTCAGCAATGCTTTGCATGTTCATTGAATATAGGCTCATTCTAACCTACATTTGATATTAAAAATTATAAATGTCAGCAGGTGTGAAAAAATGGAAAGATTAGAATATGGTGATTTAACAATAAAACAACAGTATTTTATTCTATATAAAATCTGGCAACTGTGAAAGAAAATGGGTCTTGTAGAAGTAGTATTTTAGTCTGTTTAGGAGAATACTAAAATACAGTACTGGTATGTTGTTAATGGACTCAATAACAGCTGATGTTTTAATATTCTAATAATTCTCTGGGTATTAGGGCCCTTGATTCTGGACTGCAAGACACTGTTCATGGTCACTCATGCCTTAGTCACCTTTCAAATGGACTATTGAAATGTTGTATATGAGATTGCCCTTGAATAGCATCTGGAAACTACATACTGGTACATACAGTGGCAGTTATGTATGCTTCTTGAACAGCGCATGCGTGCTTCACAAGCTTCATTGGTTGCCATTCTACTTCTGGGTTCAATTCAAGATTCTGGTTGTAAACTTTCAAACCCTTTTCTAGCTGCTTCTCCCCATAATGTCTACCTATTCCACTAGGTCCACAGAAGAGATATGTTCTGGTTCTGTCTGCTAAGGAATGCCATCTGGCAGGGCAAAGGAAAAGACTGTTTTCTATTGTGATGCCCACCCTCTGGAATACCGTTTTCCCAGAAATGACATTGGTTAAATTGGTTATATTGTGTATTATGTATTAGTTTTTTATTATTGTAGTTGTAATTTTTAGATAAAATTACTATTTAAAAAAGGATATGCTTGATGTAGTGTTCTATTTCATATGGCTTGTACTGATGCTGTGCAAATTCCATAAGCATTTTCTTTTTGATTCTATTAAACTATGTCCTAACAAATTAGGACCATATAAGAGCTGGAAGTGACAACTGGGTTCTTTATTTTTTATAATGTCATAGAAAAAAATGATACAAAACTATATGTTTAAGGCAGAGCAAATAAAACTATTGCTACTGATTAATGTGAATGATTCATTGATGTGAATGATTAAATTATAATAAATGGCAAGTCAGAAATTAATCAAGGCATAATCAGTGGCAAAGAGAAATTAATTTTCAGTCATGGAAAAGCATGTTAAATTTTAGCTCTGGCTAGCCCTATTCCATTTGAAGGTGTATGAAACATTGTAAATATTTAGTTCAACATTGTTAGATAGTTTATAAGTTTAAATGAAAATACCAACAGGGCAGATAAGAGTTCTGAAGGAGAAAAAAAATTCTAATTTTCTAATAAAATCCCAAAAAGTGAAATGCCTTGGTAAAAGGCTAAAGTAAGGTGAAAGACTAATTTTAAAAGAAATTCAGCACTTTGATCTCTTATAACCATGTCAGCTTTTTATTGATATTTTCATTTCTTAATGACATAGGCATGACATCTAATGCTCTGATTTGCATTATGCATCTTTGTTAACCCAAGTTTCACTGGATATTGTTTATATTCTGTGGTCTAACAATTAAAAAAAAGACTAAATTGATTACTAGGCCAGCTGCCACTTTCCTTAGACCTACTCACCTTAATTGGTTTTCCTGCAGCTAGATTCTTTTATCAGGAACCAAATCATAAATTTGCCCTTGTCAAGTATTCTATTCTTTTTCCTAGCCTTTCCTTCCCATTTTAATTGGTTTGCTTAGTCTTGACTGTCATTTTCAACTCAAATTTTTTACAAGAGCAAAACTTAGAAATAGAGCAAACGGAGTCATTGAGAGTTGAGTGGCATACAAGTTTAATAAGTTCACATGATTCTAAAAGACAGCAGTATACTAAATAAAGCAAATTATAAGACCATTGAAAGTTTAGATATTTTCAGTTTACCAGTAGTTCTCAATCACAATTTGGACTAGTAATTCCATCACAAAATGATGCAATTGTTAAGTTGAACATCACATGACTGGACCGGACTTATGATGTTCCACTATAGTTGTTAAGCAAATCACCGCATGGTTATGTGAGATGTCAAGTGACCCCAACTTACAATTTCTCCATTGCAATAAACATTCAGCAAATATATGTCAAAAGCTCAGGATTTGTGAATGTTTAAGAGACCACTAATTAATCATTAATGTTTTAACAATAACAGCTCTATAGAGATAGATACCTATATTGAATATATAAATTAGTTCTGATTGTTAAGAGGCAAAAGAATTCTGTGTCATATCACCATTTAGCACTTCAAAAGAAATCTGTAGAGTCTGTATATAATGCACACTCATACACTCAATAAATGTGTTAATTAAGCAGATCACTCTGAAATGGTTTGAGATCAACATTTGCAAATTAAATTTAATATCACAGCACATATTTGAAGAAGTGTTTGAAGTCTGAATGGTTTTTTTTTTTTTTTGTGAATACAGTAACAAATACTGTACTGGATCAATTGACACTAAATACCAATGTATTTATTAGATAGGCGATTACATTGAAATGTGTTCTTTTTGTGTCAAAATCTACAGTTAGTATTTTCAAAAATATACATTATTGCAGTATTCCGCTGTGTCTTTCCATATTAGCCTATTACTCAAACTTAGAAATTTAGAATGCAAGACTCCAAAAAATCAGACATAAAAACCGATGTTAATTTTTCCTGAACTGGGTACCTTCCATAGATGTGAATAGCAGTTCCAGAATTCTTAATAATGCCCATGGTGATATTATTTTAAAAGTTGAAGTGTCATTAATTGACATTGCCCGTTAGCCATCCATTCCTCAAAGGGTTGTCAGATTTAATAAGATTACTCCAGTCCTCTAATCTATTCAATGCTCTGGAACCAAGACAGAGTTTATACTTTTGGCTGCTCTTGGTCAGACACTCAGTCATGTCTAACTCTTCATGACCCATGGACCTCAGCATGCCAGGCCTCCCTATTCTGCACTGCCTCCCAGTATCTGTCCAAATCTATGCCCATCATATCTACAATGCTATCTAACCACCTCATCTTCTGCCATCCCCTTCTCCTTTTGCCTTCAAACTTTCCCAGCATCACAGTTTTTTTCCAGTGAGACCTCTCTTTGCATTAGGTGGCCAGTATTTGAGCTTCAGCTTCACCGTCTGTCCTTCCAGTGAACAGTCGGGCTTGATTTCCTTTAGAATTGACTGGTTTGATCTCTCAGCCCAAGGGACTCTCAAGAACCATAGTTTAAAGGCATCAGTTCTTCAGTGCTCAGCCTTCCTTATTCCTCACAGCTGTACATTATTATCGGAAAAACCATAGCTTGACAATATATGGCACAGCATCTATATGCTTAGAGGACACTTCTGCTGAGACTGGTCTACCTTTTGTGTACATCATAGAAGGGTCCATTGAAAGTTTGCTAAATAAATAATCTTATTCTGGCAAGATTTCAGTGTAGATGATGCTCTTGGACTGCCTTTTCTGTACAGGTAGTCCTCGTCTTACAACTGGTTGTTTAGCAACTGTTACAACGGATGCCTCCCAAAGGTATTTATGACCCAGTTTCACTGTTCCTATGGCTTTCTCCCCAGCCATCACCTGACTACATATTGGGCAGTGGGTTCATTTTATGACCACTGCAAAAAAGTCATAAAAATAAGTTCAGTCACATAATGACCTGCTTTTTTACCATCACAACTTACAACCATAATGGACAGGTTCAATTACAGTTCTACATTGAGTATTATCAGTACTAAGCATCCATACATAAAATCATTTAAAAATATGTAAAAATAATATTTCAGATAGCTAAAAGCAGAAAGACAACTTGGTCATGAATGGTGGGTTGGATATTACATAGCAAAAAATACTGAAACTATTTGGAATATGCATATGAATGTTGCATATAGTACTTGATAGCAAATAGTTTCACTTTAACTCGAGAAGAAAAAAAATAGATACTTGACAGGGGACTATGTGTGTGTGTGTATTCACACACACGCACACGTAAATGTAACAGAATTAGGAGGTAGCTGTAGTAAGCTTACAGTATTTTCTCTGATTTTGATAAATATTACTGTAAGAGATGGCTGCTATCTATTTTATTAAAGAAATATCTTGACAATTATCCTTGCTTGCTTTTATCCACAAACAAGACATCTGAAGGAAAGCAGGAAGAGGTTGAGGAGTAATAACTTTTCTAAATAGTTAATCTAAAGCAAGAGTTAGAATCCCTAACTCTTCTGGAAGTTTAGAAAACATATATCCCGGATATCTGAGGAACCATCTTGTTCCAATTACCTCAGTCTGTCCCACCCAGCCAAGCAGGAGGGCATGCTGCGTATCCCATTGGTTAGGGAGTTTCGGATGGCAGGATCTAGGAGAGGGGCTTCTCAGCGGCTGCCCCCACTTTATGGAATATCTTACTGCCAGAGGTGAGGCAAGCTCCCATTCTTCTGGTTTTCCAGAAGAGTATTGAGACCTGGCTTTGCCAGTTATCATGGTGGTGTAAAAATGAGTCTTGGGAATGGCTGGTAGCCTGAGCTCAGTCCTGCTGTCTTGTTAACTTCCTAATCTTTGAATTTTAACCTGATTTACCTTTTTAAGCCAAGCTTTTATTCATGTATTTACTGAATAAATGGGATGAATGGTGTAGAAATTAAATAAATTCTATATTGGGCGCTATTGGTGTTGTGGGATGGGAGGGGAAATTATTGTCCACAAATGGCTGCTGTGATGGCGTGCTCAGTCACTGATCCAAAAATGACGTGCACGCCTTAATCCTGTAGGTAGAACAGCGAAAGAGAAATCCATGAGTACAGTGATGCTGAAGAAATAATTCCCTGATAATGGAATTCAGAACAGAATTCTACTTGACAGTTACGTTAATCTAGTTGTTTTGACACAGACTAGCTATATTTGAAGCAATATTTGAAAAATCCAGCAATTGTCTAAATATACAGGCATTGTTTACTTTTGTTTATGTTTACATTTGCTATTGATTCCTAATTAACTTATGAATTTGAAAATTATAATGCTATTTGATCATTTAAGTTGCCTAGAGGACCAAGTAGTTATTCCCCGGTTTATAAAGATAATCATAATTCTTACTATCAGTATAGAATTTAGAAGCTGTTTTATTGGTTGTTGTCACTAAGAACAATATTTTTTTCTTTCTATAGGATTTTGTTCTGGTCACACTATTCTTGCATTGCAATCCTGTTTTTCCTTTTGTATTCATCTTAATGACCTTGGATGTATATATGGTTTGTGTTTAACTCAGAATGCTGAAAATCACATTTGAGCTCACTGTATTCAGTCTCTGGAATTAATACAGTTTTTGTTTCTGATACTGCAGTTTTCATCCTCCAAAATATACAGAAATCAATGTACCTTTTTGTGCTGTTTTCAAATTTTCTGTTCTTTTATTCCTATGTTCCTGCTCTCATTGTGGCTATTAATTTTAGGAAAGTGACAGTGCTCACACTGTTTCTAAGAATTCATACATAGAAAAATTCCCACTGGACTTTCTCATGGAGATTGTTAATTAGAACTTGGTATTTTATTCTGCATGGCTAGACCTACAATTTTCAAATAAATGTTTGGTTCACATGTTGTCAAATCCATAATGTGGCTTGATTATTTTTGGCTTAATTGGTAGCGTGAACCTAGTCAGAATTTTGAATAACTTAACAACTTTCAGAGAACTGGAACTATGCCTTGCTGACCCAATTTCGATCATATTTTGAAAATATATAGAAACAAATTTTTTTTTTCTTAATTCAAGTGTGGAAGAAATGTAAGACTATTAGAATTACTGAACCTTCTTTTCAAAAGATAGAGAGAGTTCCCATGAACTATGACACTGATAAAATATATCATGCAGAATTTGGGATCTGAGAGCAAATACAACTCTCCGAAATAATATATCGAGTATACCAAAATATAATAGAAAATAATTTTTATGTTTACAAAAATCAGAATAACACAAAGCACAGTATTCTCTGTGACACTACTTTGGACACAGGCAAAGACTCGGCTTTCTGGAAATAATTCTTATGATAGGATAGGTAGAAAGAAAGAGAAGAACAACCAGGATGGATTCAGATTCTGGTACAGTGGCCATGTTGGAAGCTCTGAAAGACCACGTTGGGGGTAGACTGTGGTAAAGAAATTCTATCTGTGTGGTTGCTAGGAGTCAAAAACAACTTGAAGGCACATAATCACCATTTGATTGTAACTTCAACTGGACAAACATGAGTGGTGGGTAAAGGTTTCCCCTGCCAGTGATGACTGACTGTAGAAGGTGTTGCTCTTCTCTTATTCACAGCCGAGGGAGCCAGCATTGTCTGAAGATGCTTCATGTGGCCAAACTATGTTCTATATAGTTTTCCTTTTTCACTGTTTGGGAATTTCTCCTTTTCTTTTACAAAATCCTAAATGCGTCTTTTTACATGAATGAAAAGGTTTTTTAAAATGTCTTCATGCCATTGTTTTTAAATTCAAGGCTTCATTTTAAAATAAAATGGCCATTTTTCCCGATTTCCCTGATGGCTTTGCAGTTCGTGAATTATTCAAAGCAGACTTCACTTAAGGTAAATAGTTGATGTGAAGGTTTTGTATCTGGATGTGGATGCAACAAGAAGTGTTAATTGCTTTGAATGTTAAATGAACAGAATCGCAGAAGCCTTATTATTAAGATGGAACGTGTTAGTTGCTAGTGCTCAGAGGCTGCCATTGCAATTCCAGTGTTGTGCTATTTGTCATTCCTGAGTAGGGAGGCTTTATAATGCCTGGAATATAAATCAGACTTCCCATGCTGTTGTGTCCTGAAGCACTTTGAACATTCTAATCCACTTCAGAGTTAGCAGATTTTTTTTCACTGTTCACTTCATAACTTGAATGATAATAGTGATGTGAAGATAATATGTAGATTACGCTTTCCATTATTCAACAGAAACTGGTCCGATCTGCAAACAAAAGGAATGACAATTTTTTATTATATGTTTTGCTGAATGCAGTTGGCTGTATATGAATCACTGTTGGCAAATATTTTTCTTACTTATTTAGACCAACTAGGTTTTTTTTTTCTAGGAAGTGAAAAATAACTTGAGACATTTTTTTAAAAAAAGCTTTTGTGAATAAGATTCATTTTTGTGTCTGATGAAGTAGCTCTACTCTATAAAACTTGCATCACAGTAAACATTTCAGTTTTTAAAATAGACTTGATGACTAATAAATAATTCATCCCAATAGCTCATCACCAAATCTACTCTGTCTGTAACAAATGAATTGACTCAATGAATATCTGGTAGCCAAGATTCCATTAGATGATCTTGCTTAACTTTTATTCTTAACTAAACGTCAGGGCTGTATTGGGCAAGATATATTGACCATTTTTGGGCAGTTGGTGAGGAGTGTCTTGGGTTTCCAGCTTTCTGCCAGAATCTGAAAGGGAGCACAGTTAGATGATACACATACAGTATCTATGTTTTCAAGTGGCAGTTACTTGAGAGAGAAAACATGAGTTAGACGTGACCAGAATTGTCTTGTGTTTGATTTATACTCTCTTTCACACACCTCTCTATGGAAGCTATTTATGGGCAATCAGTAATTAAATGTGGAAATACCTGCTCCTATTCTTAAGAACTGGATACCATATTATTTTTCAGCATAAAGCCAATAGCTGTCATACAGATTCACAAACTACCATACATTTAATTCACTTCAGTTTATGTGGACCATTTTTAGATTAGGAAGGGCCCAGAACTTTCAGGAACATTGAACAAAATGCTTTATCCACATTAGATGCTCTGTTATATATGAATTGGGTGAATTTGATGCGTTTCTCTGCCACTGCTATTTAGAGGTAGGGTGTCTGCTTATGCTTGAATATAGTGTGCTACGAAAGAAAAGTTAACACACACGCATTCTAGTACAAGCTGCCTAATTAGGCTTCTTACTATTTCTGTGTATAAAGTCTGACACTTCATAATCATGTTAAGATCCAGATTATCGTTTCAAAATAGCACATATCTATTCTAAATTAATGATTTCCATATGTGTTCTGCCACAAGGTGAAATCAAAATGATATCTGAAAAGAATCAGTGGTTAGGCCAAATTTGCATCAGCCAATGGCTTTGGAAAGAGCCGCTGATCTCCACTCAATTGACTAAGTGCACCTAAAAATAACAGTTAACTTTCACTTGTTTTTGCCAAGTATCACTCAAATACCATTTAAATTTTACAAGAATATTAGCTATAACTTTACTCACTGTCCTGGTGATTAGAGATTAGTAATCAGCTGCCAGAATGTCTAAAATTTTTCTGGTCTACCTGTCAGTGTGCTAGCCCATGCACACACCATGTATACAATAGTTTAGGTACTCAGGGTATAGTCGCTCTTGTTGATCATCTTGTTCAGTAACATCCACAATGTTGCCAGGTTTTCTCCAAAACTGTCCAGTATGGGAAATGTACCAAAAGTTTTTAAAGCCACATATGCCAATGAGCATACTCCTAGGCCCAAAAAAGTTTAAAACACAGCATATGGATACTATTAGCAATAGGAATGGTATCCAGGTGTCATATTTTGCTAGAAGGCCCCAGTGCTGTATATATATTTATACTTAATAGCATAATCTGGTAAGGCACATTTAACTGATCTCAGTTCAAACCAGAATTGCTTAAGTTATTAAAGTGAGACAAAGAGGTAGTAAAGCAACATAGATTTTCCCGGGCCTTTTTTTCCCAATGATTCTGAAAGAGAGATCCATACAATCTACCAACTAATCCAGTCCAGTTCACTGCCAATCAATTTAAGCATATTAAATTAATTTAAACTCCAGAAAAACAACCTAGGAGCAGCTGTTGCTCTTAGCATCAATGACTGTGATAGTTCTGTTCCTTTACAGAAATAATGTACTAGAAAGTGTGATTTCTATTGATGCTAAATAGGACCAGGGTTACAAAGACATGTTAGAATAATTACTTCACATGCACTGAATCTACCATATATTACTCAGTGTCATTGCTGAGTGCATTTTATGCAACCTTTTATGGAGAGGGCAAGCTATGAATGCTGTATCTATTTGTAGAAGCTGTGATTGTTCTTTGTATTAACACACACAAAAAAATCAGACACTAGTATTTGTTGTAGGGAGAGTAGAAATGTGAATAAGATGGGTCAGGAATACGTATAACATCTTGGTAAGCTAGAAAATAAGGCTGAGCCAGAAACATCATTTAAGGGATGGGTAGAAAGGTTACATATTCAAAATGGGAGGATATTTTAGTATTTTAGTAAATGAAGAAAAATTCATTAAAGACCTTTTGCAGCCAAAAACAATTATCTTGAGTTGGACTAGAAAATAGTTGTTATGGATCATTTAAGCCAGTGTTTATTTCTCCTTTTGGTAATCAGGACTATTAGAGGTACTGAATAGACAAAAAAAATCTAATCTTCATTCTCAGCCTCCTATACGCATTAACATGATTTATATATTTTACATGATCAAAATAATGCCAACGTAGGATCTACCCGACAAAATATTTTTTTGAAAAAAAATAGGCGCTCTTAAGAGCTTAATATTCTGGAAAGTGTACAAATACTATTTGCTGAGTGCACTTGTTAAATTAGATTAGGTACTTTTAACAGTACAGCATTTTTGTTTGCTAAAGTTATTTGAAAAAAGTTTATAATATTTTCAATGTTGAAATGGATTTCATTAGATTATTTTTCTCTAATAGTGTTTTTGAATTCTCAAAATCTATGTACTGTTTTTAAGACATGTTAAAAGTCAAGAAAAAAATTGCAACTTAGTAAAGGGATGCTTCTGCAATAGTTCTGAATTAGTAGTACCATGTTATACAGTGGAACCTTGGATTGCAATCACCTCTGTGGATGAGGTTTCCACAAGACAAGCAAAAATTTTTAATAAAATTTATTTCGATTGACAAGCAGCAACTCATAAGACGAGTATCATGCGATGAGCTCACGCAGGAAATTTCACAACAGAGCTGATGGTTCTCCTCTCTCTCTGCATAAACAGCATAAATTAAGTGAAAGGCGTTCAAGAGGAAGAACTCCCAAGACTCGGGCTCCCGATTCTCCTTCTATACAGTCCCTTCTCCCTCCTCTCCTCCCTTCCTCTTGTCTCCCTCACCCAGCTGGGACTGTTCTCAAAGTCCGTGCACATGCACACACATGCATATCCCCTCATTGCCTGGCACCATCCATCCCATCCCCTGCTGCCCATTTCTTCTTGCCTCTCATGGCACGGAGGCAGGTTAAGATGAGAAACATTTCCAAACCGCCTAGGAAAGACCCCCAGAAAGACGCTACTGAGGGAAAAGGGAAAAGGCCATTTTGCCTCGAGTGGTGGTGGCAGCAGATCCTCCGATCCAGCAGGGGGCACCGGACAGCAGCCAGCCCAGCAGCAACTGAGGCCAGAGTTTGCATGAGGAAGCAGATCCATGAGTGCTGGTTAGTTTGTTCTATTTCTGATTTATATTGTGTGTTAATCATTGTTACTTGTTTCATATGTTAGGGACAATCATTTCTACATAAAATTCCATTGAAAATGATTTTTTGTGAATATTTTTGGGGGGGTGGAACGGATTGTCTGACTTTCCATTGTTTCCTATGGGAAAACTCATTTCACTTTAGGAGCATTTCGGACTCAGAGCGTTCTTCCAGAACGGATTAATCTCGCAATCTGAGGTTCCACTGTAATTATACCAGAAAATGTATCGGCATGATTGTATTTTTTGTGTTTCCCATGTAGATAATATTTTATATTTTTCTTCCAGTCTAACCAGTTATTCCAGCTAAATCTGATCCTAACCAAATAGATATCACTGTTTCAAAAAGTAAACATAGTAGTAAAGTTGGGAGGAAGTGACTCATCTTGCAGTTCAAGATGCTGCAGAAAAAGAAATAGAAAGATGAAAGAAACAAATGGGATATTCTAGATAAAAGTTACACATGAAGATCCAAAATCATTTTACATTAATAAACTAGAGTATCTAGCAACCAAGATGATAAGGGGTCCAGAAGAAAAAAATGTAAGAAGAATATTTGATGTATTTATCCCAGAGAAGATTGTGGGGACACATACTAGTTGTCTTCAAGTATCTGTAAGGGGAATGTCATGTAGAGGATCAGGCAGAATTGTTCAACATTGTTCCAGAAGACAGAACATAAAAGGCTATGAATTAATTACAAGGTATAGACTTCATTTGGTTATCAGGAAAAAATAACAATAACAGCTGCTCGACAGCTCAACAAAATAGCTGTTGCATCAAGAGGTGGTGGATTCTCTTTTGCTGAAAATTTTTAAACAAAGGCTGAGTGGCCATTTGTTGGGAATGCTGTAGTTCTGGCAGAATTGATCAAATTTCTACATTGCAATACAGGTAATTCTTATTTAATGACTGCCTCATTTAGCAACCATTTTAAGTTACAACAGTGATTAAAAAGTAATTTTATAACTGAGTCCTGCATTCATGATCTTTGCAAGATCATCAAAACAAAATCTTTGTTTTGCTCTGTAAAACAAAGGAAAGCTGAAATAAGATCATAAGCACAATTGCAGTTTCACTTAGCGACCATTTCATTAAGACTAAGTTGCCACTCCCAGTTGTGGTTGCTAAACAAGAACTATCTGTAATCTTATTGCATACATGTTTCATTTAATGATCGTCAAGTTTCCAGATCTGGTTTGTAGTAATCTGGACTTTCTTGTTGTCTGATGGTCATCAAGATTTTTCCAAATCAGTTCTGATCCTCTAATTTGTATATTAGAAAATACGGTGCAAAGGGAGAGGCAGACGTAGACAGCTGTTTTGCGGTTGTTACTGCTCATCAGTATGTCTTAGCCTTGATCCCTGGGCTTCTGCAGTCATGACTAGCAGTACTGAACACTCAGCCACAGGAGTCACCCTTTGCATTGCTGTAGTGAAGCATACATATGTCAGATTCGCCCATGGTGACATAATTTGTATAGTGTTTATCCGGGCCTTTTTCTCTGTATAAATGTTTTCATAATTGAGGGAATGTAGAAAAGCAAGGAATACACATTAATTATTTTGATTGCCTAAAAAAGATTACATGGTGATCATTTAATTTGCAACCATACGCACGCTTATTTAGTAGTAAGCCTAACTGAAATCAGCAAGACTTCTTTCTATGAAAATATATATAAGATTATATAGAATTTGTGGGAAATAGCCAAAGAAATAACATTTGTCATCCAGATTTTCTCTCTATGATACAAGGTAATTCTCTGACTTGTGATATGTGCATTGATTTTTTTATCATGTATAACTGAACTCTTCTGGTTCCATCAGTATTATTAAGCAGTATAAATAATTTACTTGAGTTCTCACTAATTTCATTTTAATATTTTAGTAAACATTATAGGGGCGCGGTGGCGCAAGTGGTTAAGAGCTCGGCTTGCCGGCTGGAAGGCTGGCGGCCCGGGATCGTGACCCAGCATTGCCGCGCAGCAGGGCGAGCGCCTGCTGTTTCACCCCAGCTCCCGCCCACC
>JANHZU010001643.1:190038-200383 GCA_032468055.1 Acrochordus granulatus
ACCACTAACACTGTTCTTTATTATGTGAAGAACCCTTATAGAAATATTGTTTGAGCATCTGTTTTAATATGACCTAAATTTCTTAGAGTAAAAAGTATTTATAATATAAATTAGAAAAGATAATGTGTCTTGGTGAACCACATGAAGAAAGTATTGTCTTTCATGATTTGCTCCAAGTTAGCTTTACATGTTCATTTCATCAATACATAGTGTAGGTAGTTCTCATTTAATGACTGCCCTACTTAGCAGTTGTTCAAGACAACACTGAAAAAGTAACTTTAAAACCAATCTTCACAATTATAACCAATGCAACATCCTTGCAATCTTGTGATTGAAATTTAGGCACCAATTTGCATGCTTCACAGCTGGCTTCTGACAAGCAGAGTCAATAGAGAAGCTAGCAATGAAATCACAAGTCACAGTCACATGATGTCTCTCTTATTTATTTATTACACAGATTTATATGCTGCTGATCTTACAATCAACATTACTACCATTAACAATTATTACTAACATTAACTGTCTAGTGGCAATATAATTAACAATTAATTATTATTACTAACATTAACTGGCTAGTAATAATAAAGTGGCATTCGGATTTTTCAATGTTTATCCAGGGCATTCCTCGTCTCCGTCTGGCCTTGCCTTACATCTGGGCAGGTCCAGTGCTGGCTCCCATTCTCCTCACAATTACAGCCAGTCATCTCACCAGAGTAGTATCCATTGATCTACTTGCATTGTTACTTGCTTTCAAACTGCTGGATGGGCAGGAACTAGAGGCAAGTGATGGGAGCTCACTCTGTCACATGGTGCTGCAGCTCAAACTGCCGGAGTGTTGGCCATTTCCGGTTGACAAATTCAGAGACATTAAGCCACTGCACCACCACACCTCTTAACATCTGTGAGTGGCAGAAGTGAGGTCATAAACCCATTACAGTTACGTGATGTCTTGCTTAATAACTGCATTTCTTAGCAGCAGAGTTCCCAGTCCCAATTGTGGTTATTAAGTGAGTATTACCTATAGTATCTAAACTTCTTATTTTACATTATGAAGATAGATGGATAGTCAATAAGCCAGGGACTGAACATACAAGCTAAAATAAGTGAATGTTGCTGAAGTGGTAATTTTAGCAGATTGATTTATAAATTTTAAATTAATAAAAATATTTAAAATGGACATTTAGTAATTCTGCATTTTTTATATTGTTGATCAGGGTTATAACTTCCTCATAATTTTTCTTTATATTAATTTACTTATTATGACTTTAGTAGATTACAATAAACTATACATGTATTTAAGTGATTAAATCAAATCCTTTGTCATCTTCATTCCAGGGCTGAAGTGAAGTATACCAACCATGACCGGCAAAACACAGACCAGTAATGTCACCAATAAGAATGATCCCAAATCCATAAATTCCAGAGTCTTCATTGGTAATCTTAATACAGCCATTGTTAAAAAAGGAGATATAGAAGCAATTTTTGCAAAGTATGGAAAAATAGTTGGCTGTTCAGTGCACAAAGGCTATGCATTTGTACAGTACATGAGTGAGAGGCATGCAAGAGCTGCTGTGGCAGGGGAAAATGCCAGGATCATAGCAGGACAACCATTGGGTGAGTGTCTGCATGCATTCATTTTATTACAGATTTTTATCTTTACATTTCTCGGTTCAATCTTTTATACCCATGCCTGAATCCATATGAATTCAATTAACTGTGCTTCATATGCATTTTAGTTGTAAAGAAAAATTATAATGCACTTAGTATTCTTACGTTATCAAGGAAGTTGAGGACTACATAAATATGCTGTTCATTAAATATGCATGTACACATAACTTGCAGAGGAGCATAATACATGCATTTTCAGCTGTGGGTATTTTTTAGATCCACAAATCTAAAGGTCAGTCCTTTACTGTGAATTATGATCTTGTTTAAATACACCATACTTAACTTGAACCAGTGTTTATGATTTGGACAACAAGAGTAATGCTTTAATTGGGAATGAAAGCTTTCACACACTTTATAAAGAAGAATGTGATTCTAACGTTTGCTGAGTTTCATTCATGTAATTCTAAATGATAGCATCATAAAAGAATGAAGTGTTTGCAGCCTTTCAGATATTGGTGGATTTACACTGCTCATCATGCCTTATGAGGTACAGGTTTCTTCTTAATTATAACCAAATTTAGCTTTTGACAGTAGTCCCCTTAGACTGGAGGTTGTTTTCATTATAGGTTTTCTAACATGATTCTATGCATTTATAAGTTGCTGGCATAAATATTTATTTTAATATTTAAGTGGACATTCAGTAGCTAGCAAATAATATGCAAGACTTAGTGTGATTATGGAAAAAGAAGTAAGGCCATCAATAACTTGGTTGAAAAAAAGCTTTTTTTCTATCTGGTGCCCTGCAGAAGCTATTGAGGAAATCTGAAGTACTGCAATCATTAGTATGTTGGTTTGCTGCCCAGAAACTATAATTTTTATGAAATGTCTCTCTTGTATAGAAGCCAATAAGATATGTTTTGTTCTTGTCTTCAGATGTGTAGAACTTATTTAGAGTAATCTTTAAAATAAATGGGAGAAAACCACAAACCAACATAGTTCAGTCAGATATCCTGGAGAAGGGCTATGAACATGCACTAGAAATTCTTCTCATGTAAGAATTAACTCTCACTTACTTAAGCCATTATTTCTTTGATACTACCATTATTTGTTTCTTTATATACAGTGGAACCTCAGATTGCAAACATAATTAGTTCCGGAAGAATGCCCTTAATCCTAATTGCTCTTAAAACAAAGCAAGGTTTTCCATAGGAAACAATGTAAAGTCAGATGATCCATTCCACGCCCCCAAAAATATTCACAAAAAATCATTTGCAATGGAATTTTATATAGAAATGATTGTCCCTAACATCTGAAACAAGTAACAATGATTAATGCACAATATAAAGTAAACATAACACAAATTAACCAGCACTTATGGATCTGCTCTGAGGCAGATTCTGGCCATCAACTACTGCTTGGCTGGCACCGTCTGGGTGGCCCCGGCTGGATCGGGAGAATCCACTGCTGCTGCTGCTCAAGGGCAAAACAGCCTTTTTCCTTTTCCCTCGGTAATGCCTTTCTGGGGGTCTTTTTCGGGTGGTTTGGAAACGTTTCTTATCATAACCAGCTTCCATGCTATGAGAGGGGAGAAGAGATGGGCAGGAGGGGGATGGGATGGATGGTGCCATGTGGGGAGGGCTGTGTGACAGGAAAGACGGAGGGTCAGTCTTCCTACACTTTGAAAAGAATCCCGGCTGGCGTGAGAGAGACGAGAAGGAGGAGTGGAGGGGGAGGATGGTTTCTTGGAAGGAGAATCTGGAGTCTGAGTCTCAAGAGTTCTTTCTCTTGAACGACTTTCACTTAATTTATGCTTTTTACTCAGCAAAGGAGAAGATCCATCAGCTCCATTGTGAGATTTTCCATGCGAGCTCATCGCGCAGTGCTCATCTTGTGAGTTTTCGTTCATGAACCAAATTAAATTTTATTAAAAATTTCTGCTTGTCTTGTGGAAACCTTGTGAACCAGGGTGCTCGCAATTGGAGGTTCCACTGTATATCACTGTTCTATTTTTAAAAACTCAGAATAAAATACAAACCATAAATAACAAACATTTTAACACTAATTCAGGTCTGCCATCTGTACTGAAGTTCATTAGAACAGAAAAAGTTTTACCATCTTACAAAGTTTCTGGCACTAATCCTGAAGATAAAATTTTCAGGATTATTGTATCAATATAATAAAGGGAGAAAATATTCTGTAGAATTCCAAAGATTTTGTCAGATCATTTTCAGGGGTATGTTTATAATTATTCACAGTGTTCATTTTTACTCTGTTCTTCTGAAATTTGTCCATGCCGTCTTTTTCTTTCCCTTCCCTCACATGAGCTGGTTCATTTATTTCAGTGCATACATTTATTTCCATGGTATGTATTTTGTTTTCTTCCATTAAAATTATTGGAGGATTCCTGTTTAGGTGCATTAGTACATCTTCGTGTTGAACTGTTTTAATAACAGTTTAGATTATTAACTAATGTTATTTAGACACTTGATTTAATGACAAATGAACAATAAGATTGTTGGGGCCAATTTGTCAATACCTGGAATCAAACATGCTAGTGTTCATGTGTGTTTTTAAGGAAGCAAAAGAGCCATTCAAACAAGATTTGATCTATCTCTTGAGCTGTACAATCAAGTATACCAATGCAAGACTAGCATGACACAAAATTTAGCTTTGATTACCAAAGGTTGCATTTCAGAATTCCTTCTTTCCTCCCTCCCTCTCTCCCTCACACATATGTCATAGTGGTTAAGGTATTGGATTAGATGTGGAAAAACTCAGTTCTAATCCACCTAGAGCCATTGTCTATAAATGGAACACCCAGTTCTAGTTCTAATCTACCTTTGCCCATGGAAGCTGATAAGGTAACTTGAGGGATTTTGTAGTATGGAAAAATAGGAGAGAGGACTGTCTATGCTGCCTTGAATAGGATATAATTCTAATTAAAAAGAAAATAATTTTATACAGTATATTCATAATCATTGCTAGAAAAATCAAACAACTAAATGGTTAGGAAATCCAACATAAAAGTTGTATGTTTAGTGGGTATAACAAAAGATGAAGTAAAGCTTTTTTGATAAGTAAATTTCCATTCTGTTTAATCTCTTTAATAGATTTAATTCATTAATATTTGCTTCTCTTCAGATATAAATTAAACCCTGTCTTCACCGACAATATACATAGATTTCTTAGTACAGAGTGACATATAGCTTCAAGTAAATGAGTGGGTGCAGATAATTATTTTGGACAACATGCTCTTTTTATGTCTTTGGAAGTATAATAACCATCCAGGAGGTTTCTAAACTTAAAAACACTAGAACGTTTGGTATAGGTAAAAATAATATCTTTACCAAACACTATATACTGTATGTATCTCTTACGTACATTAGATTAATATGTCAATTGGCAATAGAAGCATTTTTTTTCTTTTTCATCATATATACTGGTCATCAAATCTCTTTGAATCTCATTGCTTGTTGTGACTTATAGATATGTAACATTCTGACTTTCAGAGCTTGCAAATTCAGAGTGAATGAATTAATCACAACACAGTTTTCATTTTATCAAGAGGGCCTAGTTTTTGTATTTATTTTTTAGATAATTCAGAATATGCTTACAGAATCTGAAAAAAACTGAATCTTTTATGTTTTTTTATAAAGCTAAAGCATTACAGCTATTATTTACTTCCTTGTTACCAGAATTAAAATTCCACCTAGCTCTAGAGACTTTGACTCTCTAATATTCCAATAAAACTCATTAAAAGTCATTATTACATCCATCATAACATAAATATAAAGCAAGAAATAACGGCATAAATAATTGACACTGCAACTCAAATGCTTTCTTAATGATCCAGAACTTCATTATTCTATGAAAAGGTAAGACTATGGAAAGACATTTTCTACAGTGATGGGCAACCTTGAAAAGGTCTCCTTTTGAGTTCACCCCTTCCCCAGTTTATCAAGTGGAACAATGTATGGATTGATTGAATGGGTTGGCAAGATAGATAGATAGACAGACAGACAGACAGACACAGACAGACAGACAGATATATCTCTCCTGATTCCTGATGAGCCATGTGGATTGAATGTCACTGTAAAGAAACTAATAAGTGCAGTTCCAATAATATTGTTACAGCAGTCCTCACCCATCAGAATATGATTCACTACATTTTTCACCAGATGAAATTCCAAAGTAATCTTCAAGGGCAGCTCCAAGTACAGATACAGATACATTATTAGCAAAGCACAATTAGACAGATTAGGAATTTGACTCCGGTACAAAATAAAACAAAATTTATGTATTCAAACAGAAAAATGTGCATCAAAATGTGAAACCCGTAGAACAGGAAATAAAGGAAAATCTAGAATTAGAACCAGTCTGTTGATGAGTATGCAAACACATGAGACAGATTGTTTTAAAATTCCTTGCATTATAGTAATTGCTGTGTCCTGTCATATAGCATGAGTTAAATGTTCAGCTAAATGATGGCATGGGGGGAAAAAACTATCTCTGTGTCTGGTTGTTTCGGTGTGCAATTCCCTATATTGCTGTCCATAGGGAAGAGGTTCAGTTTATATCCAGGTTTTAAGGGGTCTGCAGATATCTTCTCCACTCTTCTCTTGAGCATCTCAATATGCAGGTCCTCCATGGAGTGCAGGCTGGTTGCAGTTATTCTTTCTGCAGTCCTGACTGTCCATTGGAGTCTGGACCTGTACATGTTACAATAGTCTAGCTTTAAAGTAATAAGGGCAGTGACTGTCACTAAAGCCTCCCAGTCTAAGATCTACTGCATTTATAGTAATTATCACCACATTTCCAGTATGACTTCACCATATCCCACTTTTATCTACTACCTGTTTTCAGTTTTGCTTTGGGGCTACTAGAAATATGTTTTCTTACCTTGAGCTTTATTTCCCTATTTACTTCACTATAGATCTTAGCCAGTGCTTAGGGTAGCACAGAAATTATGTGTGATCTGAAAGTGAGAGCCAGTATAATCCTATAGTTTATATGGAATGTATTACATTTGGTAAGTATCCTACATATGCAGCTAAGCATGCAAATTTTGCTGTGTAAAATCTTTTAGAATAGTTTGCCTTAAGTAAAAATATATTTAGTTTCCATTATAAGGTGTTTTTTTCTTTATCCTCTGACAAACCTTTCTGATCATAGCAGAGAGTGT
The DNA here is from genome assembly GCA_032468055.1 of Acrochordus granulatus. Lineage (NCBI taxonomy): Eukaryota > Metazoa > Chordata > Lepidosauria > Squamata > Acrochordidae > Acrochordus > Acrochordus granulatus. The sequence continues at coordinate 196,829 of JANHZU010001643.1, forward strand.
GTCAGTTGAAGCCTATTTTGAAGCTTACCATCTGCTTCCCTCCAAACTTAGTTAATTGGCCTTGGGCTCATCACTAGAAAAATACTACTGATCTAGCTTCATCAAAGGGATATGGTGAGGATTTCATCTGCTTATGCTTTGGTCTTCAAAATGCCATTCAAGCTGCCTGCCATTTGCAGGGAGGGAATGCTCGAGATAACATAATACTGCCTTACAGTCCCAATAAAGAGTTAGAAAAGGCAGCTTTATGATTAGTCTTTTAAATCACTACAGGTTGCTTATGTATTATTACATTAATAAATCATTTGAGATTTAATCAAATATTAAAAATAAAATAGCAAACAAGATTCAGCAGAAAGTTAAAGATAGTAAAACAAAAATTGCAATAGTGTATAACCTGAAGTATTGGATGAAGTGAATATAATAGCATCTCTTTCCCTTCCTATCCTTTTAGTCTAATTCACCAATTCCAAAAATGGGCTTTGAGAACTTAGGGCTGGACTATGTTTCAGAAAGTTACAAAGGGAATTTATGGAAAATCTAATAGACCATTTGTTCCCCTAGTTTCTCCTTCATTTGATTGCTACACCACCAGCCTTGAGCAGATCTGTTTCCTCTTGAGAAGAAATGTACTAGCTCCATAAATTATGGCAATAATTCTGATGAATGTTTATTTATTTCCAGAATTTATATCCTAACCATGATGGACTCTGGATGAATAGAAAAGTAAAACAAAATAAAAAAGATAACATATAGTAAATAAGAGATTTTTTTGAGAGGGACAAAAAATAGGCAGTAGATATTTGCCAATCTCATTAGTGCTTCATACAGGGGTGTCTACAGGAGTCAAGATTGCAGACAAAAGGATGCAATCATAGCTTTAATGTGTACCACACCTTAAAAACAGAGTTTGATCATAATCTTATTCACCAACTTGACTTTTTTGACCATTTCATGTAGACACCCCTGATTCAGAATAAACCATTGGGCCAGAATCTTTAGCGTGCAGTGTTTTCAGGGCAAACAACTGATATATTTATTAAGATTAGAAGATTTAAAAGCCACAACTCTTTTTTTTAAAAGCTTAGCCTATAATATAAAAGACGACACAATACTTTATGAATAACGTTTCATACATAAAACATTTAAATAAATAATGGGGAACATGAAAGGTTAAACAGTATTCAAATATTGAAAAACAAATAGCAAAATATAGATCAATTCATTATTTCCTTCATATTAAAAGACAGAAAATTAGGGTAAAAACAGGCCTTCAAATTTTGATATTTCCCCTTTAAGAAATACTCATTGAATTTACTTGAGCATATTCTTTTCCAAAACTGGATAAAGTAAAAGCTATTTTGAGAACACGTTACTGATAGACAGGGCTTGCAAAAATGTTACTCCTACATAATGTTATTCAGGTAAACATCCCATTGATGTCAATAAGACTTTCACAGATAGAATAAAGTGCAGGCTTCAACTGACTGTTTAGCACTTGATCTGCTTTTTTTTAATTTGTATTCCTTCCCACACTGTTTGCAATTTCAGAGAGAACAAGCATGAAATTACAACAAAAAATAATGCTGCATTTTCCTAAACTTCGGCACTGCTCCAATTAATTGAATATGAGTAATAACAGAAATAGATTTTTCAGTTTAAGTATAGCTTCTCCATGAATGTGATTTCTAAGTCTTCTTCCAACTCAATCATTAGTTAGCGTTCTGGCATTATGAAGTCATTCCTCTTTTGATATGCTTTTGGTACTGAGTTTTTGGTCTTTCATTTGATGTTGTAATGATGGCAGAGAATGTAGAGGCTTCTGGATAAAAGTTTAATTAACTTTCCTTCCCACCTGTCAAAACTAAAACCAAAAAGTTTTAAGTCAGTATAATATATCATACATACTGCATGCTTTTTCAGAGACTTTAGAAATTTGAAAGTACCCAATTTGGATTGTTCTAAAAGCTGACTAAGAATTATAATTATCCTCCAAAGAATTATTAGCCTTGCTTATAGGTCTATAACTCCTGCCAACCTAGCAGTTTGAAAGCATGTAAAAATGCAAGTAGATAAATAGGTACCATCTAAATTGGTGGGAAGGTAACAGTGTCCATGCGCCTTGATGTATAGCCATGTTGGCCACACAATCATGGAAGTATCTTTGGACAATGCTGACCTTTCAACTATGAAACAGAGATGAGCACCGCCCCCTAGAGTTGGCCGTGATTGTCAGGGAAAACCTTTACCTTTTACTTTTATAGGTCTATAATGTTGAATTAAATGGTAGCATAGTTCTAGATAATTTTTTATATATAAGCACAACAGCAGAGAAGAGGTAAAAATGTGGAAAAACAAAACCAAAGAAAATATTACAGTATGTCTGGAATCTGAAAGCAGTTTGACTTAACTATTCTTAAGTTTGTGAGTGTATAGTATAGTATAATACTTAGAAAATGAAATAAGAAAACTCTATTCCAGACAAGATTCATATTGAATAACTGTGCCAACTGCATTCAGTCCTAGATTTCAGAGGCACTGCTCATGCCTCATTCAAGCTGTTGACATCTCCCGCTTGGAGTATTGCAATGTTCTTTACGTGGGGTTGTCCTTGAATAGCATCCAGAAACTTCAGCTATTCCAAAATGAATCATATATTTTGGGGTATACCACAGTGTGCCCATGTAACACCACTCTGTGTGACTTGCACTGGTTCTTAGTAGACTTCTAAGTGTACTTTGTCATATTTAAAACCCATATATCATTGGGATACTTTTTATAAGATAATTGACTTGGGATTTTTTTGGATGTTTAATGATTAATTTTGTTTTATATTTGCCACCAAGTTTCTTGAATAGATCGATGGCAATAGAAATTTCATAAATAAATTGTAATATATCTAATAGTAAAATCAGTTCTGATGACAGTTGCTTTGACCTTTTTACATGCACCCCAAAGCCTGCTCTAGAAAATTGAAGAACCTCCAGAACAGATTTTGAGGTATGTATGGAAGAAAAGAAATTGGTGGTGATGAAAATGCTAAAGGAGAAATATACTTGCAGGTGGCTCAGTTTAATCCATTATGTGTCTGTCTGATGGAATTTTATTCCTTACCAATTTCATTTGGATGTGGGATAAAAGAAACAGTTGGAAATTGCATGAAATTAAATTATTCACCCAAGAGCAATGACAGCAAGCTATTGGGGGTGGCAATGCAGGACCTCCATTATACAACATCTTATATACATTCCATTCAGCCCCTGCTACCAAATATTAGCCCTTAGTGATCACCCAGATCGCACCTCAGCATCATTCCAATTACTTCCTTTCTTGCTAGGGCCTCTAACTTTTCTGAGAATATATTTATATAGATACTTTATTGTCCAAGCATAATTAGACATGCAAGTAATTTGACGATACAGCGGCTCTCAGTATACTTGTAAGACTACAGTATAACAAAGCAACATAAGCAATGAACAAATTAGGTATACAGCAGTAAGTATGCAGCCAGTAGAAAGGAATATTCTAAGTACAGAATTAAAATAAGTATTTATA
>JANHZU010001644.1:2473-17216 GCA_032468055.1 Acrochordus granulatus
TGTCTTTCCAAGCAGTGAGAAGATTTTTAATATACTCTGCATCCAGTCAAAACTCCAGGAAAGCAAGACTGAATTTTGTTCACTGTGTATAATCAGATGATAAGCTCATGTATTAATTAAGTGCTTGACAGATAAATATGTCTTGTGTTTTAAAAATTAAGATCTTGGATATGAATCCCAATCCTGTGTATTTTTCCGTGAAAGCAAATCTCATTGCTTTCAGTAGAGTTAATCTCAGATAAATGTATGTAGAATTACAGCCTCTGCCCAAAATATGCATCCTCTATTCAAAATATGCAATTGCAACAGAATTCTAAATCTCAGTAAGTAAAAGTGAGGGGTGGGGATGGAGAGAAATTTATCCTTATTGCCTCAGTAAAATAAATGGTGCACTGTATCATGTTAAGCAGTGAAGGTAGACGAAACATACTGCTTGAAGAAAGCCAATATGAAGCTACAATGTTTAGCAATGTGCACCATTTCCAAAGCTCTCTTGGCATATCCAGCCATTATCCTTGTTATTATCAGTTTCCAGAAATCCTCAAAGCAAAGTCTTGGGTGATCTTGGGCTACATATCATTCCAAGCATTTTTTTCCCACAAGTAAAGGGAAGAAAGGAGAATCTGCTTCAGCCCAATAATTTTTTTAAGTTAAAAAAACAGCCCATCTCAAGGCTAAGGCTCAGGACTCAATGAGAAAGGAGAAATCTGTTTTGCTGAAAAGCAAAAGGGGGACACCAGGAAATGGAATACAATAATGCAGAACTATTCATTAACACAAGCATGAGCTTCCTATAGGTCTTCCGCCACCTAACATCACAAAATATTTTATTTCGGACAGCACGTTTTTTCTTTAAATGTAAGTGGACAGAAAGCTTCCAGGATGCAGGATTTCCTGTTTTTATCTGTGTATCCTCCAAAAACAATCATGACTACAGGCTAATTTGAGAAAAGCTTGTGGATAAGAATTTCTCACTCCCTATTCCTATTCTTAAATACTAGAAAGAAGTAAAAACAAAACTGCTTCCATTTTTCTGATGATGTAACTGCATTACCAAAAGGTGATCTCCTGCTTTCTGAGAGAGTTAGAGGCTTAACTGTAGGCACTTCAAATCTCACATCCACTATAGGAGCTTACTCCATGTATATCAGGAAGAGGGAAATGGCCAGAGGAATGGCCAGTAATGCCCTCACTTAATATTCATTTACTGTTTTGAGTTTTGCACCTGAGCTATTCGGCCAGTATGACCCCTCTGCCAGCCTCTGTTGAAGATTTCTACTGCATCATTTTTGAAGCCATAAAGATACATTTGAAATGTGGGGTTATACACTCCTTCAGTATATCCAAGTTATTCTTATTGATTTTTTTCTCATGTTTTTAGAATATCTGGAAAGTTAAAAGATTTCTGTGAGGTGCTGTTTAGCATATTGCCTGAGTCTTCATATTGTACAATGCTATATTGTGATTTTTTTGCCTTAACCCAACCATTTGTGTGTGTGTGTGTGTATAAATCACAGTTTATTGTTTAGTGCAAGTACAAATCCAGCCATTTGTGATTTATATAAAAATATTGATAAAACAAATCTTGGGCCAGCAAAATGCATGACCCAGCCATTTTTATGTTACTGGCATGCATAATCCAAAGTGGAAATATGCAGAAGAATCTGCAAAACACATTGTACTAAGCCATAGTGTAATTTGCTTGATTTTGGTTTGGTACACTGTATAAATCCAAGAGCAGTTGCTTGTAAACTATGACTATTACTACTACTACTTTTTTGTGGTGAACATACCTAGAACTTCTGCCTCCTACCTTTCTCATAACAACAAACCTGTACATTGTTGATGAAGATTCCCAGTCATCCAGGTAGAATTGTCTGGAGGTTGAGTCATGGCAACTGGATTTCTTTTGGTTCAAAATGTTTCACTGCTTATCCAATCAGCTTCTTCAGTCAGTTCTTCAGTTCAGACTGAAGAAGCTGCTTGGGTAAGCAGCGAAACTTCTCAAAAGAAAGGAAGTTGCCATGACTCATTCTCCAGACAACTCTGTACATTGGGTACAGTTGAGAGAAAGTGACTGGCCCAAAGTGATCCAGCTGGCTTTCATGGCTGAGGCAGGATTAAAACTCACTGTCTGCTGGTTTGTAAGCTAGGACCTTAATCATGACACTATATTGGCTCTCCTTATGGCAGAAATGAGACATTCTATATGTAACTTCTGACTTTTTTCAATCCTCAGAGCCCTCTTTGACTGTGTTGCCAAAGTTAAATTGTGCACTTTCCTGCCATAGCTGGGCTGGTTAGCCTGCTTTTTGCTGGCAAGCAAGGAACAATGTGTGTTTTTGTGATGTCTGAGCATGTGGAGTAATGTCATTACACAAACCTGCCCTGCAGTGACATCATGGTGGAAGCATATAAAGGAAGAATTTGAATTTTAATGTCATTGCAGGACAGAGTTTCTCATTTTTGCTCCATTTGCTGCAGGCACCCCAGATTTAATACAATTTTAAAAAATGAACTCAAAGATTAGAAACTTTGGGAAGGCCAAGCATGTTGTGGCTTTGCTCATTTGCATAATTATTGCCCTCTCCACCTGCACTCTCTACCTGCTTTCCAAAATGTTAAATGTGGCTTTCCAGCCATCAAAAACTTAAATTTATAGTTTTACATTATTGTAAAGTAGTGAATCCAGTCTTGTGGCCAAAGTCTAACTCATCCAAAGCAACCAAATCACTTTGAAGATACAACATAAATATATTAAGCGTGCAAATAACTACAGCGTACATTGGGCTCTCACCAAGGTAATGGCAACTTATTGAGCAGCCCTGAGCAAAAGCAGACCACAGCTTATATATTTTGGCCTAATACATTGCAAAGATAAGACAAGGAAAAAGGCAGACTCAACGTAAATTTTAGCATGACTGTTGAAATGTTAAGCCCATCTGGGTGATATTATTTACCCCTTCTTACTAGGTCAGCCTGGAAGCTATATTATCTCTGAAGTCAGTGAATATTAACAATGGTTTACTGGGCCAAGTATTCTGCATTCTGTCACTATTCAGGATCAATTCAGCTTGCTGTGAATGTTTTCTTATTAAGAGCAGTTTAAGCAGTTCATATGTATTGACGGGAGGGGATTTTATAGGTTTGGTAGTAAATGCAGCCATGCTTTGTGGAGAGGTACTTTTTATCACTATATCACTACCACTTTCCCTACTTCTCAGTTCCTTTCAAAGTGTCTTTTCTGCAGGATAGTGGTGGTTTTCAGATGGTTTCTCTGGTGGAGTTCTCCAAGGTAACCGAAGAGGGAGTGCATTTCTGTTCTCCTTACGATGGCAAGGAGATTCTGCTAACTCCAGAAAAATCCATTGAAATACAGAATGCTCTTGGTAACTATTCTGTTTTGCATAATAATATGAGTGGCTAAACTAATTGATGCTTCCTTCTGTTTTATAGTTGTGGTGGTATTTCCCTGCTGCCACAATTGTTTGTCCATCACATCACAAATATCTAACTAGGAATTTGGAAGAAAAAGAGAACCGCAGAAAATAGTTCAATAGCCCACGAGTGGTCTATTTGCATACTGAGTTTCCTTTTTTTTTGGCCTGTTAATGAATGATTCATCCACCGTGTTCCTTCTTGATGAGGGATGACCTGGTTGCCATTGTCTATGCGCCGCTTGCCTCCCAATAAAACTGTTGCAAAGGTTCCTTATGGGGTCCTTGAAAGAGGCCACACCTGTTTATCTGCTGGGTTTTTTATTCATCCCGTATTTCACCATTTCTTTAAATTTCTTTTCAAGTACTGATTTAACTAGTTTGGATTTACTATTAAGATGTAAGACGCTTTTATATTTTTGTAGCTTATTGTGTGTTACCTGTGTTTGCGTTCTGCATGATCTTTATCAGTTCTGTTTATTTTCTGTTGTGAACTGGCATATCCGCTTGAATCATATAATATATACATTACCAAAATCACTAGATTTGTAAATAAAAGCTAAGGCTTCCTTTGGATGTGTAACATGTCCCTTCATTCCACTTTTTCTGGAAATGAGTCAGAACAAGTAATTTCCCCTAAAACATGGTTATTGAAAAGTTATACACTTCCTTTTTCAAATTAAGTGTTTATTTATTATTGGTTTATATTTGTTTAATAGCTTTTCTCACTGTAGTGCCTCATATATCAAAAAGTACAGAAATTGTAACTGTTGTTAAAATCTATCTAGGCCTCTCCATCCTCCATTTCAACATTGACTAATTTCACAAAACTTGTATTTTTCCCCTAGGCTCCGATATTATAATGCAGTTAGATGATGTGGTCAGTAGCACTCTCACTGGCCCCCGTGTGGAGGATGCCATGTTAAGGTTTGTGCTGTGTCAGTCAAGTCTTTGATCATGGTTCCAGCTCCATTCAGCTTCTCCCAGTCCTTGGCCTCTATGTGGCTTGTAGACCAGCCAGCCTGGGGTGTAAACTTTGTTGATTACCAGGAAGCTTTCAAACCCAGTATGCTTAGTACTAGTCAATAAAATTATCTTTATGTCATCATATATGTCCCCTCTGTTTTGTTTTTAAGCATGTGCTTCTTTCTGAAGTGATTTGAGAAAAAAACTCAGTTGCAAAATATTGGGAGACAGTATTTGAAATATTGTAGAATCAAATAAGTTAGAGAAACACACCACGCATGCCTTCAGGCATTCTTTCAAGCCTCTTGAGTGACAATAGCCATAAGAAACATCTGTATTGTCTTCTGTGAAATGAAATCCTATGTTGCATCTTGTATGTATGCTTTTGCTATCCCTTTGGGCTCATCCTGTACATGCCTGTGTGTAGGTGTGCATGGCAGCTACATACACTCAGTCATATGACCAGAGGAACTTTGAATGAGCAGTCAGCAGCTCTTGCCAATGGCCTTTCCCACTTGGGGCATTGGGGGATATTTTTCTGGAAACTTGTTCTCCATAGTTCCCAATTGGATTTGAACAATTTTCAAATGCAATCTTTTACCGACACCAATTTGATGCAGGTTTGTTCAGGTTGTTGAGCGCTGTCCTGGTGACAAAACAGTTCTCAGCCTCTTTTTATAATTTATTTCCAATTTTCTGTTGTGTTGGAAATGTTAAAAGTTTTGAAAAAAGAGACAAATGTGGCAGTCTTGGATTCTCAAAACCCTGATTTTAGCCTTACCTTGAAAAAAACATCACCATGTGTTCAGTGGAATGTGCTGTACAGTATAATAGCCAATTACCTTGCATATTACATGAACAGATGCTTGTCATTTTTGGGTCTTTTTCTGTGCTTCTGTGCTGTTTGCACTTCTCTTTTTTTTACCGATCAGCTATTTCTTAGCTTTTTGTGCTCATTGCTCTTTCCTTTTGAATTTGGCTACATGTGACAAACTGTACCCAAGACGCGGAGTGGCAATCCTGAAGATTGAATGCCGTTACAGAGGCCAGCCCATCCAATCCTCTGGCCCTCCAAAGGAAGCTTCTCCCTCTGTATGCATGCCAGTGAATGCCAACAGTCATCCAGCTTGCCTCAGCTCTCCTGCACCCTTCTGACACAGAAAGGTCTGGAGTGCGTGTTGCTGAGAGGATGCTCTTCATTACAGGATAAGGGAGTTGGAGAGAGGTCTCTCTGCCCTCCTTTGTCTGTCTCTGTGCTGAACAAGGGGAGATCCTAGTTCTCCACATTCTTCTGCACAGAAAAATGCCATTTTGTGTAAAAGGCAGCAAACATTGTTCCCTTCCATTTTTTGCCATGAGAACAGTCTGGAATAGAATAGGCTTTTTGCCTGAGAGTTCTGATTCGGGGATGTGGCGATAGATTGCAAATCTAGCAATCCAATCTAATTCAGTTCCCACCCATGGTGGGATGGTACAGTTCAGAGTATCAAAAAATGGAAAACATTGCAACAACCTAGAAAGAAGAATATGAAAAATTCAAAAATTTACTGATAAATTAACCAGTCTTTTTCAATTTTTTTACCCTGGAAGAAGCCTTCAAACAATCTTAAGTCTCAGGGAACCCCTGCATACAAATTACAAAAGATATTAAAACTTCATAATACAGTTTACTTCTGACTTACATAGTCCACAACATTTAGAACAACAAAGCAACAGGATGGCAGCTGAGTTGAAATATATGCCAATTCCCAACATCGTGTACTAAAACTGTGCAATGCTCAGAGTTCAAAAAATTGTGTATGTTTTTTTCAACCATGCAAAACTGCTAGCAACTTCTTGTGGGACCCCAGTTCAGAAAGGCTAAGTTGACCTATACAGTATGTCGTTGTGCTATGGGACAACTACAAAAGGTCATGCTTACATGCTTAGATGCCTAATTTGTTAGAGCATAAATGGGCAGCCCACGGGTCATGATGGCCCCTGATTATATTTCATATGACCTATATATGACCAAGAGGTTTTTCTCTTTTTAAGTGATGATCAAGAATTAAATGGTCAGTGCATAATTGCCATTGAAAGTTAGGAGAAAGTCTTTGTTTCCTCTTTTCCCAGCAAGATAGCTTGCTTCATTCCCATTAGCATTGTAACCCCAACATCTTAATCTTAAGATCATGAGGAGGGAGATAAAAATTTCCATTCCCCATTCTAACACCTCCTGAGTGTCACTAAAATCTTGTTACCAAAGTCAGTAAAAAACAAGAGGCTCTGATAATGATCCCTTTGAGGAAAATAGATTATCCATGTTCTATTGATTCAGCTCATAGGGCCAGAAAAATTGCCATAAAAGCAGTCCTTGGGTTACGACAATTGGACTAGAATTTCCCTCACTATATGATGTAGTCATAAAGTAGTGGGGGGAGATGGTTACAATATACAAGTAATTTTGAAATTGAAGAATGTAAAGGAAGCATTTAGTTTCAGGAAATTCTTAGACTTGGATTTAATATTAATCGGAGAAAGTTAAAAGAAAAATGACTGATCATTGATAAAACAGAATAGTTCAAGGAAATTTGACCAGAATATTCATACCTTCCTTTTCTTATGGTTGCAAAAGGACTAATTCATATGTTGACAAATAACAGGTTTTACCAATTTATCCCCCGTCTGCAAGGTGTCCATAATTCTTGACACTTTAATTCCAAATATGGAACCAACTAACTGATTTTCTAAAAAAAGGCAGGTAAGAAGATAACCAGAAAATCCTACAACCATTTCCATATTATTGCCAAAAATACAGCATTAACATGTTCTTGTCCACCAAGAGTCAAATTGGATATAAGGAAGACTTGACTTGCTGGGATATAGGCAAGGGAACATACAACTTACTATGAAGGAGAAATCATTTTAGTCCACGCAGATAATTTTATGAATTAACAGAATTTCAATTGTGGCAGCAGGAAGTGTGACTCAGGATTTCATCTTTTTAATTGCATTTCCTATAGCAAAGCAGTCCTAACCTGTTACAGAATATTTTCTGAGATGCTAAATATTTACAATTAAAATTATATTTTGATTTTAAGATCAAAAGAGAATCTGGCACTAGTCCACAAAAAAGATATTAAAGTACAATATTCCAGTTAAAGTGGAACCTCCGACTGTGAGCCTCATTCATTCCAGAAGAACGCTCTTAGTCCAAATTGCTCTTAAACCAAAACGAGGTTTCTCATAGGAAACAACATAAAGTCGGATGATCTGTTCCACACCCCCAAAAATATTCACAAAAAAATCATTTTCAATGGAAGTTTATGTAGAAATTATTGTCCCTAATATCTGAAACAAGTAACAATGATTAACACACGATGTAAAGCAGAAATAGAACAAAGTAACCAGCACTTACGAATCCGCTCTAAGGCAGATTCTGGCCATGGGCTACTGCTAGGTCAGCTGCTGTCTGGTGCCCCCTGCTGGATCAGAGGATCCGCTACTGTTGCCACTCAAGTAATGCCTTTCCGGGGGGGGGGGTCTTTCCCAGGTGATGTGGAAATGTTTCTCATCATAACCTGCCTCCGTACTATGAGAGGGGAGAAGAGATAGAAGAGATGGGCAGGAGGGGGATGGGCAACGAGGATTTGTGTGTGTTTCTGTTTGTGTGAGTGACAGGGAAGACAGAGGGTCAATCTTCCTACATTTGAAGAGATGGGCAGCAGGGGGAGGGCTGTCTCTGTGTGTGTGTGAGCGACAGGGAAGAGGGAGGGCCAGTCTTCCTATGCTTTGTGAAGAGCCCTGGCTGGTGTGAGGGAGAAGAGGAGGGGGAGGGTGATTGCCTGGAAGGAGAATCCGGAATCTGAATCTCGGGAGTTTTTTCTCTTGAACAACTTTCACTTAATTTATGCTTTTTACGCAGTGAGAAAGGAGAACCATTGGCTCCGTTGTGAGATTTCCCACACGAGCTCATCGTGCGGTGCTCGTCTTGCGAGTTGCCGCTCATTAACTGAATTAAATGTTATGAAAAAATTTTGCTCGTCTTGCGAAAATCTCATCAACTGAGGTACTCGCAATCCGAAATTGGGTAAATAAATTATGCTTCCTTTCAATTTCTTTATAAATATAAATAATTGATATAGGAATCTCAATACTTCCAAAATTTTATGGAATTTCAGCTGTAGCAATAGCATTCAGGTCAAAGAGTTAAATAAACTTTAAATAAACTGCTATAAAGCACTCAGTTGCAAATTTGATTGGATTTAAGTTCTATTAAGGGGGCCCGCTGGTGCAAGTGGTTAAGAGCTCGGCTTGCCAGCTGGAAGGTCGGCGGCCCGGGATCACGACCCAGCGTTGCCACACAGCAGGGCGAGCACCTGCTGTTCCGCCCCAGCTCCTGTCCACCTAGCGGTTCGAAAGCACGCGAGCACAAGTAGAGAGATAGGTACCATCCCTTCCGGCGGGAAGGTAACAGTGTCCGTGCACCTTAGGCGTCCAGTCATGCCGGCCACATGATCACGGAGCCGTCCCAGGACGAACACTGGCTCTTTGGCTTAGAAACGGGGATGAGCACCGCACCCTAGAGACAGTCACAACTGGCAGGGTCTCCTTTACCTTTTTAAGTTCTATTAACAGAATGCAATAACAGATGCAAGTTTTTAATAAAATAATGTTTGTTGTAGATCTATTCGCTGGTTGGACAGGTGTATTGCAGCACACAGGAAACCTAACCAGCAGAATTTATTTGCCATTATTCAGGGTGGGCTGGATCCTGTCCTTCGAACCAAATGTCTGGAAGGTAAGGTCATTTTTATTTGAAACTGGGCAATTCCAGCTGTTTTAAATTGCAAAATACTTTAGAATAGAATAAAAGGGAATTTGAAATGACCCAAAAGTCTCATCTGTGATTTTGATTGTGATACAGACTAACTCTGAAGCTTTTCAAACATCTCCTGGCCATTTATTTGCAATAATAGTTTGTAAAACTTACATAGCTATATAATGCATAGCTTTAGATACACTAGTATCCTTCATTTATCTCTCTTTCTTCCCACTTCTCCCTCCCTCCCTAGAGATGACGAAACGAGATGTGCCGGGCTTTGCTATCGGAGGCCTGAGTGGTGGTGAGGTCAAAGATTACTTCTGGAGAATGGTAGCCCTCAGCACAAAACATCTCCCAAGGAACAAGCCTCGCTACCTTATGGGAGTTGGGTAGGAATAAACAAACTATGTTATTACATGGGATAAGGTATAACCACCTTTTGCAGTTGCTCATCTGATACTGTTTCTCATTTCTATTCTGCTCAAAGTTATGCTACTGATCTGGTGGTGTGTGTAGCTCTGGGTTGTGACATGTTTGACTGTGTCTACCCCACAAGGACCGCAGTAAGTATATGTGTCAACCAAGGAGGAAATGGAGTGGCAAGTTAGACAGGGGGGAATGTTTCCTCAGTTGATGCAAAGAAACAGACTTTCATTGAAAGATTGTAAAATAGAGGTGGGGGTATTAAATAGGGGTATGAAATACCCACCATCTAGGGAAGCAGTGTTGTTATGTCCTGAAATACACAGGCCTCTTTCCATTTCCAGCGCTTTGGTTCAGCTTTGGTCCCTTGGGGCTCCCTACAGCTGAAAAACAAGCAATATGCCAAGGATTTTCGACCCATTGATGAAAACTGTACTTGTCCTACCTGCCAGAGGTTTGTGTATTGGGGCTGGAGTGGGTTTTTTAAAAATGGAAATGGCAAAGTTCTTATTTAAAATTATGACCCACAAAAAATTAAATTCAGACCTTCATGTAGTCACAAAATGCAGTATATAATCTTTATCAAATTGGCTGATTAGCTCTTTTTCGAACCAATGAATCTCATTCAGGATTTGTAATAATAAAATGTGACATGCAGTGGGATAAAAATGCAATAAAAAGTTTCATTTAGAATTGTCTTAAGTTTGACAATTCCAGCTACTTCATACCAAGCTTTTTTTTTTATTTCTCCGTGCTGTACCACAGTTTTTGCATTTTTCCTCTTCTATTGAGTTGCTGGCCATAGAAATATAACCTGGTCAGTCCATCTTGTAAAAGGTAGTTGTGTTTGATAAAGTTAGATCAGTGAGCATGAATAAGTAAGCTCCTACTGTTATCTGAATTGTCTTATATAACTTCACTTAGCTGATACTAGATTTAATATTCTGTATTTTGTCTTGTGTTGTAAAGGAACAATAACATTTTCTCCTTCCTCTTCAGCTCTTGATCTATCAAAAGCCTTCCTTAAACCTCAAGTCAAAACGGGATTTCTATGTTTGTCTCTTAACAGATATAGTCGAGCTTTCTTGAATGCTCTCTATCCTATTGATTCAGCTGCCAAACATCACATTACCATCCATAATATTGCCTACCAGGTCAGTCTGTTCAGAAGACATCAGACTTCTACAAAATGGGTAGCAGTAAAGCTAGTGCACTTCAGAGCAGGGACTTGTGTCATGCTGGCTGTGAAATAGGGATAAGAAAGTAGATGCAGTTGGCTTTTCTCTCTTTTACCATAAATTTAAATGGGCACAATGCTTTCTTTCTTGCTCATTTTTTCCTTCCAGTCCCTGTTCTCTTCCCTTCCCTTACTTTTGCCTATACAGTCATAATCCAAGTTTTCTGAACTAAATTCTGAGAAATTTAATTTAGCTTATCTGACCCTTTATTTTGCTTATTAATTCTTTTCTATGCTTTGCAAATATTGCTTACAATGAAAGGGAATGTATAATAAAGAGCCAGTTTGGTCTAGTGATTAAGGTAATAGGCTAGGAACTGGGAAGTTGTAAGTTCTACTCCACCTTAGTCATAAAAGCCAGCTGGGTGAATTTGGACCAGTCACTCTCTTAGCCCAACTCACCTCACAAGGTTGCTATTGTGGGGAAAACAGGAGAAAAGTACATTAAATATGTTTGCCATCTTGAGTTGTTTATAACAATAATAAAAGTGGGATACAAATAAAACATTCTGCAAAATTTGACCAGATTACATAATTCTATGCACATTGTTACTTGGCTCATATGTTAAAATAAATAGGGATTTACTTAACAGTGTTACTGAATAAATTATAGATGGCTGGATTTATACAACTCACCAGCTTTAAGCCACAGTGTATAAATGACAGTAGCTAAATTAATACAATATACAAACTCTGATCCAAACAAACCATATCTATCAACTTGTAAATACCTGATAGTTGGGTATGAATCCTTAAGACAAGGTGCCAACCTTATAATCTCACATATATGATTCTGCCATACAAATCAGCAGTTTTGCTCATATAATTAGGATAGATGATAGGATATTCCCCAGCAGTTATGTAGAATTGAATCTGCTCTGAGAGCTGGAGAACTGGGTGATAGTAAGAAGCAAGAAGGAAACCCTAGATATCACTTTTCTGCAAGATAATTTGGTATCATCACTTCACATGTCCCCTTTCACCATAAAAAATGCATAGTGCAGGGTGAAGCAGGAAGCAATTACTTTTTATTTCATTTGACACAGAGCGATTCTTCCATGTAGTTTTACCATTAAAGCAGATATTGGTCAGATGAGCAGGTGGTAGATATGCTAGGATGTTTCCGTTTAGAGAAAATGTGCTGTTGGAGTGCTCTTTGAACATTTCTTCTTGAACAATGTTTCTCAACCTTCCTGGATGGAGAATGCTTGGAGTTGAAGTTCATGCATCTTAAAATTGCCAAGATTGAAAAACGTATTGTTGAATATGCCTTCTGTTTGCATCTTTCTCCATCAAGGGAGAGTGCCAGAAGCTCCCAAAGTAGTCTGCCTAGCACACATCTTCTCCCTTTGAGAAAGGGGAGCACTGGACAACCCAGCATGAACACATGGAGTAGTTAGTAATAACAGAAAGGATATTCCTTGAGGATTTGAAGAGCAGAGCACCTTACATGAGCATCAAAAGCTATATTGTTATCCATATATAGCGGTTATTCTTGGAGACAGTCTAACTAACCCATTGGTTTGCTGGTTTGTTTCTTCCCCCTCCCAGTATATTTCCTTCTGTATAGTCTTAGTACCAATTGTCTCTTTCTTTCCTCCAGATGAACCTGATGCATTCGATCCGTGAGAGTATAACTGAGCAAACATTTCCACAGTTTGTTCAGAATTTCATGAAGACTATGTATGGGAACTCTAGCAACTATCCCCAATGGGCTGTGGAGGCCCTGGCCTCAGTTGGAATTAACCTGGCATAAGAGACACCAAGAAACACTCTGGATCCTAGACTTGCCTTGGTTTGTTTAACCTTCCGTGGCTGACCCATTCTTGCTTTCCTTGGGCAGTGGATGACACTTAAAGGCCTCTTTTTTCCCCAGGAATAGTGGAGAAAAGTTGAGTTCCTTGTCTGATATCACAATGATCAGAATTTAAACTGGTGATATCTAGAAGTTCTTTGGTGTACCTCTTTTATAATTCTAGTTTATATTTTAAACTTCTTGTTAACCTTTCTAAAATTAATTTGCCTTGGTTAAATGGTTTGTCTGAATGGTTAAAGTAAGCATTGGAACTGTCAGAGAGTAGTACATTTAAAATTTACAAGATTAACTTTACATTATTCACCTGTGACTATTGTAAAAGCATTATTTATTTAGTAAAGGGAAATAAGGAAGTAGAAGAAAGAATCAGAAGTAAGAAAAAGGGAAATGAGTACATACATAACACCACATCCTGCCCTGATTTTTCTTTTATTTTTTTTCAAATATAATCTTAATTCACTAGCTATGCCTATGCCTCTTGTCTCCAGTCAACATTCCAGTTTTCTTTTTCCATTGGGGAAGGGAGGGGAAACAAATATGGGGATGACACTGGTAAGCAGCACTGAGATACAGAGTTTCTGTTACAAACTAGGAAGGAATTTACAAAAAAATAATTGAAGCCTGAAGAAGATTGTTGCTGTCCGTAGACATCCAAAGCAGAATTCTCAGCTATATAAACACCGCATCCTGCTTTCTTCTTTTTCCTCAGGAATGCTGAGGGGATGCAAAGTCCTTCACTGAAATGGTTTTCAAGCTGGCTATTGGGCCGTGAGCATGATTTATGCACAAGCAGCTCTATGGATACTATAACCATAAAAGCCGGTGTCTTGTCTAAATGTCTTTACAGAAAAATGGAACCTGAACTTTGCATGTGTATAAAATTAACACATTTCAAGGGAAATGAAAAGCGGTTCTCAGATGGACTGAAGCAAAGAATATGCTATCAGATCAGTTCATTACTAAAACTCTTCTGCTCCAAAGAAATTGACTGCTAGCTCATGTCATGCAGATAGTTGAAAGAAGTACAAGCATTTGAACCTTCCTTTCACTCCAAATAGGTTTTGTATCTACAATCTGGTGGCATCCGGAATGTTTGTCAAACATCAGCAAATTGATAGACAGATCATTGCAAAAGATAAAACTTTCTTCACAATGTTTCATTTACCACCCTGCTACAACTTGAATTATTTTGTACCTATTCCAGATTCTTCATTCATGTCCCTGCAAGTCTGTTGTGTTTATGCCTTCTGTCTGGCTGGGATGCTCTTTATGTTGCTTTCCCTGAATGCCCTTCTTTTCTCTGAATTAACAAAATCACATAGGCATGAGGAAGTTGCTTGTGTAGTGAATTAAGGGAGAATACTCTCATTGTACAGTCCTGGCCAAAAGTTTTGAGAATGACACAAATATTAATTTTCACAGTCTGTTGCTCCAGTGTTTTAAGATCTTGTCAGATGTTAGTATGGCATACTGAAATATAATTATGAGCATTTCATAAGTGTCAAAGGCTTTTATTGACGATTACATTAAGATTATCCAAAGAGTCAATATTTGCAGTGTTGACCCTTCTTTTTCAAGACCTCTGCAATTCACCCTGGCATGCTGTCAGTCAACTTCTGGGCCATCCTGACTGATGGCAGCCCATTCTTGTATAATCAATGCTTGGAGTTTGTCAGAATTTATGGGCTTTTTTTGACCACAAGTTCTCAATGGGATTAAGGTCTGGGAAGTTTCCCATCCATGGACACAAAATCTCGATGTTTTGTTCCCCAAGCCACTTAGTTATCACTTTTGCCTTAAGGCAAGGTGCTCCATCATGCTGGAAAAGGCTTTGTTTGCACAAAACTGTTCTTGGATAATTGTAAGAAGTTGCTCTTGGAGGATGTTTTTGTACCATTCTTTATTCCTGGCTGTGTTCTTAGGCAAAATTGTGAGTGAGGTCACTCCCTTGGCTGAGAAGCAACCTCACACATGCCTATTGATAATAATGGAGCATATTTGTTGCTTTTTGCCCATTTTAATTATAATGGGTAATTAAATTATGCTTTATCAAAACTTTG
>JANHZU010001644.1:23165-40220 GCA_032468055.1 Acrochordus granulatus
TGAAACTTGGTGGAATAATATAACTGGCATGCAGCACTGGAAGAATACAATTAATTCTAATGGAACACAATGAAAAGGGTGTTGCACTGTACAGAAATTATGCACTGAATACATACACACACTAATACATATACAGTAGAACCTTGGATTGCGAGTAACACAAGATGACCAAACATTTTTAACAAAATTTAATTTGGTTAATGAGTGAAAACTTGCAAGACAAGCACCATGCAATGAGCTTGCGTGGGAAATCTCACAAGTGAGTGGATGGTTCTCTCTTGCTGTGTAAAAAGCGTAAATTAAGTGAAACCACTAGTGTTAACAGAAGTCATTCAAGAGAAAGAACTCCCGAGGTTCAAATTCCAGATTCTCCTTCCAAACAATCCCCCTCCCCTCCTCTCATCTTCCTCCATCTTCCGTCACACACACACACACACACACACACACACAGCCCTCCTCATCCAGCACCATCCAGCCCATCTCTTCTCTCCTCTCATAGCACATAGGCAGGTTATAAGAAACATTTCCAACCACCCAGGTAAGACATTACTGAGGGAAAAGGAAAAAGGCTGTTTTGCCCTTGAGCGGCAGCAGCGGATCCACTTGATCCAACAGGGGCCACCCAGACAACACTCAGACTGGCCGAGCAGCAGCTGATTGCGAGTCTGCTTCGGAGCGGATCCATAGCGACAAGATTAACAGTAAAGCAGAAACAAGAGAGGGCAGAACTTAAGGCTAGGTGGAAATCCTCTTACATAAACCAATTCCATCAAGAACCATCACCCAAATTGAAACACGGTCATTATTCTCTGCCCAGTTTGGATTGGACCCTTGGGGACCTCTGCCTCAAAATCTTCTGGCAAAAGTTAAAGTGCTGGTTAATTTTTTAGTTTATATTGTATACTAATCATTCTTGTTTCAGATATTAGGGACAATCATTTCTACATACAATATCACTAAAAATTATTTTTCAATGAATATTTTTGGGTGCGTGGAACAGATCATCCAACTTTACATTGTTTCCTATGGAAAAATCCACTTTGGTATAAGAGCATTTTGGATTAAGAGCACTCTTCCAGAACAAATTATGCTCACAGTCCAAGGTTTCATTGTACACACATTCATTGCATCTAATCTTGTAGAAATTATTTGGGTAAGAATAACAGGAGAAACAAACAAAAATAATACTATTGTGGGAGTTTATTATAAACTGGCAGGCCAGGCAGAAGATATAGATGAGGTCTTTTTGCATCATATGACCAATCTTTCAGAGACTTGTAATAGTGGTAAAAGATTTTTTGATTATCTGGACATTTGAAACATTCTGAGAATCTAAGGCACAACCACTCAGCTGTCATCTTATTTCTCTTCCATAGCACAAAATCATATAATCCTAACTCTTGCTGCTCTCCCAGTTTGCCCTCCTATGCATTCAAAATGGGTTTGTGCTGCCCTGAGGTCCATGCAGTTTTAATGCACTACATTCTGCGGGGTGTGACTGGTGGTTCCCTCAGCTGAATTTCCTTTGTGCAAGGTCATCCAGCACATGAACAACTTAAGATGGCATACCCAGTTCTTCATGCAACATTTTTTACTTTTCTATGAGACTATTGTCCAATAGCATTTTTTAAAAATTTCTGAAACTATGGATGAATTGGTTAGCTGTTCAACTTGGTGGCAATCTTGGCTGCCATCCTCTGGTCATTCAGGTTTGTCACAAAGTAGCAAATGAATAAATGTTGTTGAAGAGCTGGAGTGTGAGAAAGCTGTGAGGTGCAGAAGCTGTAAACATATGAGAGGAAATAAAGAACCAACATTTCCATGGGAGTAGAGGTCATCGAGAAGGAATTCCTTGCAGGGAATTGTCACACAGAATGTCACTTATTCTGGAATTCTGGGAAAAAAATTATGCACTGAACTTACAGGAAAGCAGTTCTAAGTTAGTTATATACGAACTTTCTAAGTATTGGAACAGATTGACATTGGAACTAATTATCTAGTGAAATAGTGGGAAACTGTACATTTCAAGTGCAGGCTAAGCAATAATGGAAGATTTTATTCTTACACCAAGCAGGTAGTTAATTCCATGGCATAAACAGCCATTCCAAGTGATATTATTCTACTTCTCCATTCCCTTCATTTCTGATAAGTAATTTGTTAACTAGGGATGGAAGCTTATTTTAACTTACTGTGTCATTTGGATCTGGAATGATCACCATTGTTGTTTGCAATTTGTATCTTTCAACTTTACTTTTACAGTAAGAGCAAAACCAGGGCTGAGAATGTCAAAATTCTGAAGTTTACAGATGACCCAACAATCACTGGATTTGTTAAAGATGGTGATGAATCTGCTTACAGATGGGAAATTCAGCAGCTGGCCCTGTAGGTGTAGTCACAACAACTTAGAGCTGAATACACTCAAGTGTAGAAGTGACAGTGGATTTTAGAGTTCTAAAATACCTAATACTTACCATACTCAGCAACACAGTATCAGTAGTACAATCATCTCCCAACTTAAAATGGCCAGCTAACATCAGCACCATTATTAAGAAGGCACATCAGAGGATGCATTTCCTACATCAGCTCAAGAAGTTCAAAATGCCTCAAGAGCTACTGATACAGTTCTGCAGAGGAATTGAGTCTGTCCTTGTGCATCTCTTATTGTCTGGTTCGGTGCAACAACCATACAGGGCAGGTACAGATTCCAATGTATAATCAAGATCACAGAAAAAACAACTGCAACTAACTTATCCTCCATGGAGGACCTTATACTGAGAGGATCAAGAAAAGGGCAAAGATATCCGCAGACCCCTCTCATCCAAGACACAACTTGTTTGAACCTCTTTCCTCTAATAGGCGCTATAGGGTATTGCATACCAAAACTACCAGACACAAGAACAGTTTTTCCCCCATGCCATTATTCAAACAAATACTTGATTAATGTTGTATGATCATACAACATTAATTTGTATGATCTTCTCCTTCTGATACCTTCTCCCTGTAGAAACAGGGAGGTAGAGAATTCGAATTAACCCAGAAATTCTGTCTAATGTGTCTACATATTAATTCCACACTTTATACTTCATTCTATTGATTGCACACTTACTGAATAACTAACAGGTTTTGCATTATCTTTTTTTGTTGCAAGTATACTGAAACCTGCTGTACCAGAGTCAAATTCCTTACGTGTCTGATAAAGTATCTGAGTATTTCCAAGTACCTGATTGGCCCAAAGTCAACCAGCCAGCTTTCATGGCTAAGGTGGGACTGGAACTCAGTCTCCTAGTTTCACAGAAATTTACCATGTAAACTGCCAGAATGCCACATTTAATTTCTCAAAGCCATGTTACTACATAAAAAGCAGGTCTATGAAAGATATTTCAGCTATGATTGGATAAACAAGATATAAACAAGAAATTGATCGAGAATCAGGGCTAAATCAACTGAAGTAATTGTTCCACTTTCCTGATTACATAGGCTTTGTATGTCATGTGTTGTGGGGAAAGTCATTCCATTAAAATGAAAACCAAAGCAACAGAGATCAGAGTTTTTCTACATCAAGATACCTACACGGTGATCACTGGGTCTCAGCCAAAGCAGACTGAAACCTCCAAGTCTTGGTCAATGAGAATATATGTAGAGAAAATGGGCTGATCTGTAATGGGTATTTAACTACACAGTATAGCTCCCAATTTTACATCACAATGGGACAAATACTTGGATCTGAACCTTGAGGCTAATACTTGGTTTTGGTGTTTCCCTAATTTGCCCCTCAAAGCAAGGAAGCTGGGCCTTTTGCTTGTTCCATTGATTGTGATACATTTGACCCTGTTTCTTGTTTTTCCATGTCTGACACATTTAATTTTGCATCTTCTTATTCACTTGTCTCAACTGCAGCATCAGAAAGAATTCTGCATTCCTGGATTATTAGCTGTATTACATGGATTATTTTTACTATATAAATATTAAAAGGATCCATTCTGTGATAGCAGGTAATAAAATTCAAATTTCTAAATCCAACACATAAAACCAGATTAATGTGGGACACAGGAACAATAACAAACAAGAACATCTCCAGTAATCATGCCTGTATTTTGGGGGGAGGGAGAATTCTTAAAAGAACAAGGGAAAAAATCAGTCTTTCCTCTTCATACAGTAGTTCTAATCCTAACTGAACACTTTTGGTTATTCAAAATAAATATGTGAACCAGTCAATAGTTAGAAAGGCAAGGCAAGTAGAATGACAGTCAGACAAGGGACTATGAACTGCTAGCAGTAGATTGCCAGGTCAATTTGGCTGGCAGTGTCCTCACATAATCCTGAAAACTAAAGACAATTTGATATATACTACCAAATATCTAACTGACATGGAAGACAGATTTAAAAAAACTGTGATGAAAAAGATATGTTTTGATCTGTATATTTCATGAAAAGCAAGATTACAAGAGCAGGACAACTTCCAGTGCTATAGCCGTACTTTGTGAAAAGCCACACGTTTTCAGCCATCCTGCTTGGTTGAATTAGATAATTCAAACTCTCCTTGAATCCATTCCATAACTGAAATGAGGAAGAGCGGAATCCAAGTTGGATAGAGACAGCACTCATGTGAAACACAAACAACCTTTCTCAAATTTATAACTTTGTCTACTTCATGTATTTTAATCAATTTCCTACTTGTACATCTGTAGTTGTACTGGGCAATGTTTTATAGTTTGGTTTATAGGTTGGCATCTTGCTATATGAACTTATTAGACTGAACTACTATGGACCAGTGAAATTTAAATCCAGAATTCCAGACCTACAACACCTGATATCTTAAAACCATTCGCTCATACCATCTTAGTAATTTAAAATTTAAACATTTTTGGAATTGTAGCTTTTTTATACTGCAGATTAATTTTCTGAGTGTAAAAAATTACTGGGTTAAATTATCAATCTTTCTCAAAGAAATGTAATCTGATTCTCATTTTTTCTTCAAACTTTTCAAAAATTTTCTACTGCGTTTCAAAATAATTGCTTTAAACTTTCTCATGAAACATTATGAATGGACTTATCGTGTTATTTCTGATACACCATTCCATTTCTAAAGATATGTCACAAGTTATTACAATAGTTCATTTGAAATTTCTAAGCAGTAATACCAACAAATGTACATGTTAAATTTCAGGCTATATAATGTAGTGTTATTGCCCTTTAATTTTAAGTGCTTTATACGATCCTATACCAATTAGTTACAATGATGATATCAACCCATATCCTTTTAAGCAGCCATAATATATACTGCTTCTAATACACCAAAGCTTTTCAGACCTATCTAAAGAAACACTATGGACAATCAAGGAATCCCTTGATCAGTCCCACACTGCCTCTCATTTTATTACCATTAACTTCACATTTTATAACAACAAATTTAACCTCCGTAAGAACCAAAAAGAAAAAAAAAACAATCAACTTGAGTACTATTGGCATTATAGTTAGAGAAAGTGAAGGGTATCTTAATACGTAAAAATTAAAACATATATATAATAGGCTAACATCTCTTTAAAATCAAAAATATTAATGATGTTATTTTTTATTAATTAAGAACTAGCATTTGTGCAGAATAATATTCTGGACAGACACGTGAAGAGTTTATGTTTATTTGTCTACATTCAGCATAATCTGGGAGTTGTATGAATGGCACAGACATACAACCCACTCTTTCCCACAAATTTAAAAATAAATCACTTATAAAACTGAAAAACACTAAAGCATTAAAATACAGAAAGCTTGTTTAAACTCACTTCACAAAAGCAGAAGACATCCCTTATCTATTTAAAGCAATCCTGTGTGTTAATATCTGAATTTAAACAGAAGAGGGATGTTGAACTCAAATTCTATTTCGACAAAAAATTGAAATGGCAAACTAACAAACCATTAAATACACCATTTAAATGTCCAAAATACAGCTACTTATGGAATTACAATGTACTCAACCATTAGTGACTGATATCACAAAGAGCACTGCAACATGGAAACAGGGTTTACATGTTTACTGTGATGCAATAAAACTTAATATTCAAAGGTTATGCAAGTTTAGGAGATAACAAAGATTCAGACCCATCAAGAACGAACTAGTTTATCTATACTGATAGTTCATGCTGTGGTCATTTCTGCCATACCCAGCTTGGGGAGGTTGGTAGGAATTGGGAGGTCCACTGTAATTCTGATTTGAAGCTGGGGAATTATAATTTGACTGAGAATAACCACCTGGAAAAAATGGAAAAACAGTCACTTTAATATACCACTATAACTGCTACTTCAATTTAATTCCAATATTGTGCACAATATTGTGCACAACATCTAGAAGACAGAACTAAATACAACAGGTTTATACATTGCAACATGTAGCTTTAATTGCAGATCACTTAGCAATATTTTACTTTTGTCAGTTCAATAACTATTACCATGCTCTTCGACTATATGCTTTGGCACATGAAGAACAGATCCTATCTCAGTCCCAAACTTTGAAGGATTAAGATTACCAAAGCATCCCATTCCTCTTTCTCTAATGCCTACAGTTGAAGAACAATACCGTCCTTTTTTAATTTACTACATTCATCTTAAACATAGGGATGCAAGAGCATTGGCACTGACCACAGATAAGAACTGACAATTCAGCCAATGCAATACCCGTGGAGAAATTTTGCCTCACTATACTGACCTTGCTTACCTTGGTAAGATGACCCTCCTCCCCCAGCTCCTCCCCCATAGCCACTGGCATTGTAGGAGGCACCTCCTGAACCATAGGTATTTGCACCACCACCTCCACGTCCACCACCATAACCTACAATCAAAGAATACATATTAGGTCACATATACAAACTACTTTGAACACATCCAGAATTGATTTGCTTTCTCTACATTCTGAATATAAGCAGGTCTTCTTGTGCATTCACAACAGTTGCAGTAGATAAACTACTCTGCAATGACTGGCAATACACAAAGGAAAATATTTTTCTATTATAGGTAGTTCTCATCTTATGACTATAATGGAACCCGGAATTTCCACTATCTGTTAAGATGGTAGTAAAGTCACCAAAGTGACTGACCCAATTTTATAATATTTTTTGTGGTGGCCTTTAAGTGAACATGGCAGTCATAAATTGAATTTGGTGGTTATTAAATACATCCATTGGCCACAATAGGCATTTTTTAGCCAGAAACTGGAAGTAAACACTGGCTTCCAGCAAAAAACATAAATCATGGTCATGTGATAAGACACTGCAAATGGCTGCAAATGTGGGCTAGTTGCAAGGACCTAAAATGTAATCATGGGACCATAGGTATGTATGTGTTTAAAGAGGGCCTTAAAACCCAGATTGTAAGTACCTTCTGGGGGTCCATCATAATTTTGAATGGTTACTTAATGAAAGTAATATGTTGAAGAGTATCTGTATTTTGTTGAAGTTCACTAGATAACAAAATGGCCACATTCTGCCTTTTCTCAGATAACTACCACAGTGCCACATTTCAATGTCAAGCTGATTAAATTCTTAAAATACTTTTTTCTAAATCACTTCTAGTTCTCAGCTAAAAATTTGTTTTGCAAGTTTAAATTACTCTTTACCCAGACAACTTCCAACTATTATATGTAGTCACTCATAAATAACAGTGTTTGTCATAACTACTTTTGTATCATTCCCTTCCACGTAAGTAAGCTTATGTGATATTTATTTGAATTTTGTTAAATTCCCACCCCACCATTCACAATAAACTCACTGAATTTACTTTCATAGTTGTAGTCTGATCCTCCACCACCGCCACCAGGAGAGTTGTAGGAATTTGAGTAAGAAGCGTAGTTGCCTTGATTATAGCCCTTCTGCTTGCCTTGTGGTGGGCCATAATTGCCATACTGGTTTTGGTTGTATGACTGCTGTTGTTGACCTTGATGGGATTGATACCCTGAACCATAAGAAGGCTTCTGCTGTCCACCATGTTGCTGTTTTTTCCCAGCATGCTTTGGAGGAGCAGGAGAGCTGTAGTCACCACCCTGATAATAGGAACCATAGCCAGAGGAACCACCTCCTCCTCCTGCATTGCCTGAATGGCCACCATTGCTGTAAAACTGACCTAAAAAGAAGAGAACAGGGTCAACCACTGTGAAGGTGACATTCATGTTCATATGATATGTTCATGAAGATGAAAGTGTGAAATTGTTCTGAACTGATCTTTGTCAACTGAGCAACATTTGCATTAGGTAGGCTGTCTACTGAACAAAACAAAAACACCTACCTGGCATAGTTTCAGGTTTAGTTGTCCTAATTCATGTTAATAACTGTAAGGGCTGAGTACAGTACGTAATTCTGGCATGAAGTATATCATTAGCTGCACAGTTCACTGATGAACCTCTAACTATACATTAATTAGTCCTACCATATTGAACTGCATGTGATTTAAAATAATCTAATATAGCATTTTGCACAATGTCACTCAGCAATTTCTCAAGTAAGAATGAAGTTATCCCAAAATTTAAATGACTGTATATTTCAAGTTGGTGACATGACTTAAGATATAGGGAAAATTCTAGAATATAAAATAAAGTGATGGTGATAACTGGAAATAAAATCAGAGCATTTACAACAACATGCACAGTATAAACTCTGCACAAAATATTCTCTGCATGGCACAGGGAGAAAGACATGCATGGAAGAGAGCCAAGCAAAGGAAAGTAATACCCTAGGAAGGAATGCACAGAATAACGGGAAGGAATGCAGGAAGATTGGCAAGTGGGCTACAGCACAAGTTATACAGAGGTGAGAAAGGACTGAGCATACCAGCCTTTCCCATAAGAACCCTTCTAGATTTTGTCCTGCCCAAAACACAGAAAAAATAAAAATGTGCACTTCCAAGCCACAACATGCTTCTCTTGTACATGGAAGAAAAATTAGTTTAATGCATAATTAATTGTTAAAGTATTTGGCTTGAAGGAACACAAGACATTACATATATTCGCTGACAATATAATTAGCATATATGTTACCAGTTATTATGCTTTATAAAACATAAAGCTATCTGCTTATAAAATGAATGAACAGCTGTGGTATAGCAAGAAGCCACATACAAAGAAACTTAAACCTGGTTACTTGGCGTAATTTTACCTCTTAATCAAAATTATTGCTAAGATACATTTGGCACAATTGCTTCTTCCAGGATAATAGCATTTAAAAACTAATTTTTACTTTTAAATTGGTAACAAATGATATTTTTATATTTAGCTTTTATCTAAATTTATGTTTCCACTGTACTTCCATTTAATATGATTACTGAAGCAAAGGGAACTGAGGGGGAAACAAGGTCTGATCCATATAAGAAGAGAGAGAGTAGCCTAGAGTCACTACACACGATCAAGCGCAGGAGGGCCAAACCCCATGAGGACCATTAGATTATATGCCAAGGTCAGAAGTTTAGGCAGGCAGAAGGAGAAATTCTTGTAACCATGAAACATCTATGAAAGCTGTAGAATAGAGATTACTTTTGTCTGGCTCATTTTTTTCAAATCAAATAGGAACCAAACAATCCATTTATTAAAAATCTTAATGACTAGTTTATTCCCTATGCTTTTCAATGTTCAGCAGTTTTCATATCTTGTGGATACTACATACATCTTCTGGGAACAATAGGAAAAAGAATCACATCCTACAAGAACTGCAACAAGCCCATTGCAGATAACCAAACCACTGAAATGTTACAGATAATACAACCCAACAAGTGTAACTCAGACTATATGTCCTACAAGTTATACCAATACAAGAAACACAATGGATGCAGAGACTGAAATCAGCACAGACTATTCTCATATACAAGTCAAGATTATACATGCTCAAAATATTAGGTTGTTGTAGATTCAGAACTGTTAAAAGGTCTTTTCTCCTTATTACAAGCATTTACCCACTTTTTGGGACTAAAAGGTTTATATTTTGTACAAAATCTCTTGAAAATTTAAGACAAAAAGATAGCACACTTTTCCAAGTTCCGTAAAAATAAAATGCTTTCCATAAAAAGCAAACAGAGGCCTTTTGCTTGTAAGCAGAACAGAGTTGGCTCTTATTGTGCTTAATACACAAAGACAATCCTTGAACCTCTGCTCCCCAATAGTGTACATCCATATGACCAAAGGCTAGTCACAATTAAACCTGCCACTGCTTGTAGGCTAAGTTTCATAAAGCTGCGGTGAAAAGCCACTGTTGAGAAACCCAGTGAAGCACAGGGATACAGCACGAACACACTGGTTTTGGAGTTTGAGAAAATTGGAGTAAAAAGCTGTTTTATGTGCAATACTTTTAGATGATCTAGGAAGACCCAAAATCATGATAGCCGTAGCAGTCTGTGAAAAAGTCACCTACAAAAGGGGGAGACAGAGCAGAGGAAAAAAAATTAGAATTTTTGAAGATGGCAAAATGTGCCACATTTTTAAAAATTATTTTTTTATTTCTCTGCTCCCGTCATCCCCCCTCCCCATCAAAGGCCTTTCAAAATAAAATTGTGTATTTTTAGGGAAAATTGTTTTACAAGAATCGTGTATTGCTTCACTTGGCTTAAAGCAGAGAAATTTAAAATCAACTTTAAAAGAGATCTTTCCTAATTTCACTATGCAATAGAGTTTTGTCATCCCAGTGTTGTGTCAATTTTTTTTCTCATTAAACACTTACTATAGCCTGCTGTTGCTGAGTTGCCTCCATAGCCATAACTTCCATATCCAGCCCCTAGGAGAAAATACCAAAAACATTATTCACTTGGAAGTACATTAAATGATACAGAATTAGTTTTTTATGCTTGTACAACATCTAAATGCACTGACATATACAGTGGATTCTACAGAAACCAGCAGAGTCAGTATATGCCAAACTTAGAACATTCACCCAGCTCAAATGAAATAACTAAATTCCAAATGTTATGAATATCATAAGCTCAAATATTAGATGTTTAAATCTTCAAAGGTTTTGAAAACTGTATAAGGAAATATAACGCTTTTGTTTCTAAATGTCATAGTGACAAATAAAAGTAATGCAACTCACCAGCATTCATATAACCTCCATGACTGGCACCACCAAATCCACCTCGGCCCCGCCCTCGGCCTCTGATATTTCCTCCTCTACCACGGCCCCGCATGCTTGGAGGAGGTGGTACTTCAGCATGCATAGGACCTCCCATACCATAGCCTGGATTATGCTATTGAAATTAGAAAAATATAAGAAAGATGTTTATTCCTAGCTCTAGCCTCTTATTATCTGTGTCTGAAAAATGCATAATCACATTATCAAACTTTAAGCCTCAGTTTCTAGAGAAATGCAGGGGTATTTCTCATATAATTATAAACTGTACCTACCTTTACAGGAAATTTGGGTCCACCTCGTGCTGGCATAGGGGCCCTTTTTTTCTTCTGCTCCATTGGAAGGGGGGCATCTGGAAAAAGCTTTTCTAATGCAGCCAGTGCTGCATAAGCTTTTGCCACCTTTTTATTTGAACCAGCTCCTTGAAACTTCTGGCCATCAACCTCAACCTTTGAAATAAGAAATGGTTTTAGAAACAGAGCTGCAACTTTAGGCAAAGTACTTATTAACAGCAATTATGAATTCAGGCTCACAAACCAAGTCACCTCACCTCCATCACAAACCGTTTGTCATGACTGCCACCGGTTTCTGAAATCAGCTCATATTTTAAACCACGCCGTTTCTCATTGAGTTCCATAACTGGATTTTTTCCATGCTTGGTCAATATTGGTCCCTGCTGTTTCACATTCTAAGAAGTAAAAACATGGCATTGAAAATACATTTGATTAAAAGTTAAAGAGCATATGAATGGCATGTGGAATGAAATATATAATATGAAGCACTTAAGAGAATAGTAAGCAATGTTCACCTCTGTTTGCTCTGAAGGAGAAGCAGCACTAGGGGTACAAATAATTTCCACTATAGGAGGAACAGCAACTGCAACTGGTTTCTGATCTGTTTCTTCTGCTGATTCATCACCTCGCTCTCTGCCTTCTGCTCCTGTAGGTAATCCCATGTCTTGCAGAACCTAAAGCAACAAGAATTGTTCTAATACCATCTCTTGTATTCTTAGCAACTTTAAAGAATCCTATTACGTATCCTGAAAGGAACAGCCATATTCACTCACAAACACAAGTAATCCATGTTTCATTTGTTGACCATGGTGATAGACTGGGAGACATTAATATGATTTGACAGTCAGACAAGTTTATTATGATTTTGCATTAGTTGAATTAAGAGACTATAGATCTAATTTATAGTTTATCTGTCTACCTACCTATACACACACATATATATAATTTTTTTTATTCTGGCTTCTTAATTAGTCATCCACTATGCTTTCTGAAATGTGAGAGCCAAAATTATGGTGGCCTAGAAACCAGGAGAGTAAGTAAAGGTACCAATTCATTTCCTGAGAATTCTAGAAATTAAGCTACATTTCAAAGCAATAACACATATTCACAACTACCCTTTACCTTTACTGCTACATGCAACTTTGCTGTTTTTTTGGAAGGTCCTGAAGCTTCGTAAGTGATGCCATCAACTTCCACAGACATAGTAAATATAGGAGCATGAACTGGACCTGTCTGAGATACTAGCTTATATTGAAGTCCAGGCTTTAGCTGGTTCAGCTTCATCAGAGCATTCATAGCTTGTGGAGGTTCTGATTTTTCCTCTGAAGAAAAGAAATTGTTTTTAGGTAACAACATCTTTGTATGAGACCCTATGCATTAATATTGCCAACTGCTAAACGTAGCCTTTGCAAAAGCACAGAGACCTGTCATGAGAACTTTCTATTATTCATCTAGTTACACGTAACACTGAAACCAAAATAACTATGTTAATGAACACCTGAAAAACTAAGCAAACCTACCTCTTGTCAACTCAATACCTTTTTTCTGAATCTTCTTTTTCTTTTTGCTTGGAGATTTCTCCTCTCCATCTTCTTCCATAGGACGTTTTAAAGGAGTGATGGCATATGTTGTACTAGGGGGGATTTGGACTGGTAAGACAAGAGTTCAAAATGTCAGTACAAATGCCAATAAATCTGGAAGAAATGAAGTTCCCAAGTTTCAAAACTTACCAGTGTAGTCAACTGGATTTTCATTTTTTGGTTTCTTGGGCATCTTTGATGGCAATGGATCCATCCCCAAGACTTTGTGAAGCTGGCCAAAAGCAGCAAGCCTTAGAGCATGCTAGAAAGATATAATGCATGTTATTGCAGAGCCACTCTGCTCTCAACATCTATTAAAACACTCAGTCCCAGTATTTCACATAAACATCTTCTGAAAATCACAGTTAGATACTCTGGAACTTAAAGTTAAATGTTAAAAACCTGACACCTCATTTCTGGCAATCAATAAAAGCCTCCTACATTATTGAAATGGGACCCTTTTCTAATAAAAGCCAGCCTCATGGAGGGTACTAGCTACATTAAGAACTAATTGCGGTTTTGTAATGTCTTTAATCAAAACTATACCTGAGCACTCTGTGTGATATCTTCCCTTTGTTGTCTGTCTAGATGCCCAATAGCATCAGTGGCTTCTTTTTCACAAGGATCATAAATACCAGAACCATCTGAAGGCAGGAAACAAGGAAGATATGCAGAGAATTATCCTAGGATCTCTATGTAACTTGAATATTCCTTTAGTATCACCTACCACTCAACACTATAAGCAGCCCAACTGAAGTTCTTGAGTCGGTGACTAATAATCTGATCTACTCTAAATTGCAGACCATTAAGCCCATCAATGTGGCAAATTTGCTAAAATATAAAAGTGCTCCAAAAACTGCTTATATGGTCTATTGTCCCCCATTACAGGAGTTAGAATAATGGGTCCAAAGAACATCTACTCAACATATCACAGTGCCCTAAATATAGAATCTTAAATTAAATAGATGATAAAATCTAACTTGTTCTAGTTAAGAGAACAAATATCCACTGAAATTCTCAACAGCCAAGGACCATCTAACCTGGCATAACTATTCCAGATGCAAGGCATTCAAGAACTCTTCTCAGTGCCTCACCAGCTCCCATGGGCCGATTGGCTGTTCCAATTGATTTCTCACAAAGCAACTCTAGAGGCTGAAAAGAAATTTCCATAACAATGAAAAGAACAGAACAATTATCAAAATCTACAATACAAATACATAACTTTCTAATCATAGCTTTCCATTATCCATGCTAGCAGCTGAACAATATATGGTCCTTGTTCAACTGTTGCCTCATTTATTGTTTGCAATTATAACAGTAGTGAAAAAATAACTTTGCAACCAGTCCTTGCATTTATAACCTTCACAGGTCTGTAAAGCAAAGTAAAGCTGAAGTAAGCTCAAAAGCACAGCTGCAATTTTACTTAGTGACTGCTCTGTGTATTGACCAAGTTGCTAGTCCCAATTGTGGCAGCTGAACAAGGACTACCTGTAATTTAAAGTTGCAAAATGCAAGCCTACATCTTTTTTATTATTGCAATATTTTGAAATTTACTCATATTTTTCCCTGCTATAAAAATGTTATTTTTTCGCTAATTTTGCAAGCTTTTGTCCAGACAAAAGTGATATGTTTTTATTTCACAATGAATCCTAGCCAAAAAAGTTTCAGATTTTTCCACCTATCAAGCTTAAATTAGAAAAGAATAAAGAGATTTGTTATCTGGGGTTTCTTCTGGACTCACAGCTCCTGCTTCATCAGCATATGGAAGCCATAGCAATTGAGGCCTATGCCTAGTTTCAGCTGATCTGCAGCTATTATTTATTTAATTTATATGCCGCTGAAATCTGGAGACTGTTATAAAATGGGTGGCCTATGTGCTTGCTAGAGCCAGTTTGGTGTAGTGGTTAAAGCATCAGGTTAGAAAATGGAAGATGAGTTCTAGTCCACCTTAGGCACAATATTATTATGGTGACCTTGGCCAATCACTTTCTCTCAACCTTAGGAAGAAGGCAATGGCAAACCATATCCAAAAAATCTTGCCAAGAAAACTGCAGGGATTTGTCCAATTTCTGAGAATCAGACACAACTGAATGGGAAAAAAAGTTGTTGCTAGTGCTCACCCCTGGGAACATTTAATAGTGATTTTATCTGCTCTGCATTTGTATTGATTAGATTCTGGGTACAATTTAAGGTGCTGGTATTGACTTATGGCTTCTCATGAGAATATATATTACTTATGTAGATGCCTTCAGGACCATCTGATCAACCTAATCAATAAGAGTACTAGGGAGAAACGGGTAGGGAGAAACTTCTTGCAATCCCACATTTCCAAGAGGCTTAGGAGGCTGAGGGTAAACGGTGCTGCTTTTCTGTGGCAATGACAGCACCTTGGAACAGCCTCCCAATAGATTGTTACGTTTTGAATCTTAGTGTGGAAGTTTGGTTTTGTTTATATAGCTTGAAAGTACAGAAAAGCACTTGATTGTAAGTAGAAATAAAACAGAATAATTTTATCAGGATCATATCTTAAATTGCCAATGCTGTTTAAGCACTCTTAAGACCTTTGCTAATTATCCATATAGGAAACAAACATGTTTTCAAATATGCAAAATACATGGGATGATATTTCTACTTCCAAATGTTTGATAGAATGTTCAGATGGGGAATGCAATATGTAATATTAAGTATTTAAATTCTATTCTTAAATGTTCCAAAACAATGAATTTATAGTCCTCATATAAATTCAATGAATTTATAGTCCTCAAAGTTACTTCTACAAAAATCTACTAAAGTTATTTCTCCAGCAGAACCTGAGAAACACATCTATCAGTTTGCAGAACTGCAAACTTGCAGTTTACTATTAACTCTAAGCCCATTCTGCCTATCACAAATGGGTACGTGAGTTTTGATTTACTTAATCTCTTTACAAGCCATTTTTATAAGTGCAAGGCAATGGCAAAAAACAGTTTGATAGCAAGCCCGCTATTAAATGGTGATCCATGAGCATGTAGTCTTCAGATCAGTCTCATTTTGTTGCAGACATCATTAGGATTTAATGTATTACTTACAAACATATTTATTTCCCATTTTTATTATTTTAGAAACAGCTCAAGGCAGTGAATATATTTAACAACTTCCTCCTATTTTTCCCACAATAGCAACCCTATGGAGTGAGTTGGGTCAAGAGAGATTGACTAGCCCAAGATCACTCAGCTGGTTTT
This sequence comes from Acrochordus granulatus, assembly GCA_032468055.1. Taxonomy (NCBI): domain Eukaryota; kingdom Metazoa; phylum Chordata; class Lepidosauria; order Squamata; family Acrochordidae; genus Acrochordus; species Acrochordus granulatus. The sequence continues at coordinate 39,353 of JANHZU010001644.1, forward strand.
CATGGCTAAGTTGGGATTAGAACTCACAACCTTCTGGTTCCTAATCTGTTAAATGACCAGCTTGCATGAAGGTCTGCAATGTGTATGTCGGAAAAGTCTAATGGCATCTATGAAACAGTCATTATTATGTACAGAATTAGAAAGAAGCACATTAATAAGCACTCAGTACTTCCATTAAGAAATTTAAAAAAATCTACAATAATATATTATTGACTGTCCACTTCTAAAAGCATAGAACATGAGGTTTAGAATTCAGTCAATAGACAGGCTGTATTAGAGATCCAATTAGATATGAGATCGTTAAACTAAACATATTTCTAAATATTCAAGACAAAACCTATAATTTTCCCCAATTTCCATTAATACAAAAGCATGCATTGCACAAAAAACCACATACAATGCCCTAGTAAAGAGTTATGAAAAAATGGGGACATCTTAAGATTGCCTAATTTTACAGAAGTTATTATTTAAAAAATTGAATAGTCTGCCTTATGTATAAAATACTTGTATCTTATTACATATTTGTACATTGAAAAGGAAATATAACTCATAAGATTACCCATCCTCTAAGTGGAGCCCAAGTAGGAACACGGGTACAAAGATCTCTCAGCACTCTGATGACTATGACACATGATTTCAAGCCATTTGCCCTGGCCTAGAACAAATGAATAAGTAAGAACGGTTCAGTAATGAATGTCAAAAACAACCTGAGACAAAATATAAATTTTTGTAGTGCTACTTTGTCAAGGGTAAACAATGTGTATATAGCCATAGCTTTTTATTTCTATAATTTTAGTTACTATGTACGAAAACTTACTCTTAACACAAAGCAGCAACTAGGAATTATGCCATGTTTGAAAACTAAATT